>JAOEGS010012911.1:0-33345 GCA_025447755.1 Corythornis vintsioides | reverse complement strand
TGCTCTGCTCCAGCTCAACAGCCCCAGGGCTCTCAGCCTGGCCTGGCACAGAGATGCTCCAGCCCCTCAGCATCTTCCCAGCCTCTGCTGGACTCTTTCCAGTATTTCCTTGTCTCTCTTGAACTGGGCAGCCCAGAGCTGGACCCAGTACTCCCTTCCCCTCTAATACCCATTAACCCACGAGGTGTTTTACTTCAACACTCACCTCTCCTCATCTCCCTTCGCCCACAGAGCCCATGAGGGCCCCCAAGGGTTTGGCTTTCTCTGAAATCCAGTCCAGGCAGCTGACATTGCAGTGGGAGCCACTGGGTTACAACCTGACCCGTTGTCACACCTACACCGTGTCCCTCTGCTACCGCTATTTCCTGGGCACCGGCCACAACCAAACCTTCCGGGAATGCCTGAAGATGGAGCGAAATTCCAACCACTACACCATCAAAAACCTGCTGCCCTACAAGAACATCCACGTCAAGCTCATCCTCTCCAACCCCGAGGGGCGTAAGGAAGGCAAGGAGGTGATATTCCAGACGGATGAGGATGGTGAGTCTGCTCGGGAAGCTGCATCATCCTCCAAAAATAGGATGTTGCAGCTGGGGAGCTGCCTGTGGCTCTGACTCTGTGTCAGGGGCATGATTGGAATATCCCCTGAGACCCTGGTGGTGCTGGTGGGGAGGGGAAAAGGCTGTTGTGTGTGAGAATAAGGCAGAGGTGGCTTGGAGGGATGAGGGAGCTGGATGGGCATGGCCTGGAGGGATGAAGGACCTAGATGAGGATGGCCTGGAGGGATGAGGGAGCTGGATGGGGATTGCCTGGAGGGATGAAAAACCTGGATGGGGATGTCACTGCAGGAATGCCCTTGTCCTTTGAGCCGTGCCCAGCCCTGGATGAGGGTGCAAGAGGTGGCTGATGCCACCTCCCAGCATCAGTTGTCCTGGCTTGTACCTCAGTGTGGAAGCCAAGCTTAACCCTGGGAATAACAGCAATGGAAAAAAAACTAAAGCATGGCACATAGGTAACATCGTTTGTCATCTTGGTCACTGATTGATTTGCGTTCCTACGTTTGGGCCCCTCACTCCCAGAAGGACATTGAGGGGACCAGAGAAGGGTGGCCAGAGAAGGACAATGGAGCTGGGGAAGGGGCTGGAGGACAAGTGTGGTGAGGAACAGCTGAGGGACCTGGGGTTTTTCAGCCTGGAACAAAGGAGGCTCAGGGGAGACCTTCTGGCTCTGACAGCTTCTGATAGGAGGCTGGAGCCAGCGGGGTCGGGCTCTGCTCCCAAGGAACAAGTGACAGGACAAGAGGAACCAGCCTCAAGCTGCCCCAGGGGAGGTTGATGTTGGAGCTGAGGAACAGTTTCTTCCCCTGCTGGGTTGTCCAGGGGCAGTGGTGCCCTGGCAGTGCTGGGGGATGCTTGAACTTGATTATCTTGAAGGTCTCTCCCAATCCAAACAAACTGTTTCAGCTCTTCTCACTGTGCTGTGGCTGCTCCAGCTGTTTTCTTATTGAATATTAATCCAGGAGCTCCAGATGTCTTTGTGTTGTACAGTACTTGCTCCAGCTGCTTTCCCCAAGGCCTCAGTTAACTGGGGCTTGTGGTTTCCCCCCTTGGCTTGAACTCAGAGCTGTGTGTACATTTGGTCTCAGGTGGGATCAGGTGATGGATGTCTACCTGTGGATGTACTGCAGACTGTCAGGTGGTTTAGGTTGAAGGGTCCTTTCAAGGTTGTCTGGTCCACCCCCCCCCCGCCCTGCAGGGAGCAGGGACATCTGCAGCTAGAGCAGGATGCTCAGAGCCCCCCAACCTCCCCTGGGATGGTGCCAGGGATGGGGCAGCACCACCTCTTTGGGCACCCTGGGCCAGGCTCTCCCCACCCTCAGTGTCAAAATTCCCTTCTCTCAAGTCTCCCTCTTTTAGTTTAAAACCCATCACCCTTTGTCATGTCCCAACAGGCCCTGCTCAGAAGTCTGTCCCCATCTTTCTGATGGACTCCTTGAAGGTCTCCCTGGAGCCTCCTCCTCTCCAGGCTGAACCCTCCCTGCTCTCTCACCCTGGCCTCCCAGCAGAGGGGTTCCAGCCCTCCCAGCATTGCAACCCATTGGTTGCTTGGCTGGTCTTTAAGTGCCCCATATGGTTCCAGGGGATCTCAGTGACCCACAGCTGTAGATTTTCAACTATCTACTCAAGAAGCTGTGACATTCCCTGGTACCTGTGGAAATCCCCCAGCAGTGTGTTGGTGCTGTGGGGGACTGGTTCTCTCCCCTGTGGGCAGGGTGAGTGCAGTGCCAGCCAGGATAAACCAATATAAATAGATATATCAATATCTATTTATATAAATATCAATATATCTCTGTGCCTGTGCAGATGGCAGAGGGCTACACAGATGCCTGGGAGCCACTGTGCACCCCTGCCACCCTCAGCTTGGTGCCCACACAAGCTCAGGGTGCCCACGCCTCTATATATCAAAATCTATAGCCATCTCTAGAGGTGTACACATTGCTGCCCTAAAGGTTTCCTTAATTCTCTGTGAATTTAATAAGTGCCTCGTGTACTCCTGTAGTTCAGGGCGCCTCTGATTAAATTAACTCCTAAATCAAGGGGAAATTGGGTAATTGCACCGTGGGAAGCATGAGGAAGGCGACGCTGCTCCCTCAGCCCCCTCGTTAGATCAGAATAAAAGCTGCAAAAAAACCCCCCAAAAAGCAGCTCAATCAAAGGGAATGGCTGATGTCATCGAATTACTGAGGTTGGAAAAGACCTTGGAGATTGAGTCCAACCTGTTAACTCTGCTGTGTCCACCACTGAGCCATATCCACAAGCACCACATCTATTAAAAGCAGCCAGGGATGGTGACTCAACCACCTCCCTGGGAAATCTGGTCCTGACAATCCTTTCCATGAAAAATTTTTCCTAATGTCCAGTTTAAACCTCCCCTGGTGCAGCTTGAGGCCATTGCCTCTTCTTCTGTCACTACCTGTTGTGATAGAACAGATGGAACTTGTGATAGTTGCTTGTGAGAAGAGACCAGCATCTGCCTCTCTACAACCTCCTGTCAAGAGCTGTCAAGAGCCAGGTTCTCTCCCCTGAGCCTCCTTTTCTCCAGGGAGAACAACCCCAGTTCCCTCAGCTGCTCCTCACAGGACTTGCTCTCCAGACCCCTCACCATTGTCCTTCTCTGGACCTGCTCCAGCCCCTCGATGTCTCTCTTGGATTGAAGTGCCCAGAACTGAACCCAGTACTCCAGCTGTGGCCTCCCCAGTGCTGAGTACAGAGGGACAATCCCCTCCCTGCTCCTGCTGGCCATGCTATTTCTGACACAGGCCAGGGTGCCCTTGGCTTTCTTGGCCACCTGGGCTCACTGCTGGCCGATGTTCTTGCTGAACTGCGGAGCCCAGCACTGGGCCCAGTACTGCAGAGGTGGCCTCACTGGTGCAGAGTGGAGCCAGGTTGCCTTGAGCTGCCCACACTCTTCTGAATGCCCCCCAGGACACCACTGGCCTTCTTGGGCATGAGGGCTCATTGCTGGCTCCTGGGCAACTTGTCCCTCAGCACTCCCAGGTCCTTCTTGGCAGAGCTTCTTCCCAGATCACCCCCTCATCTGTTCTGGTTTATTCTGGGTTTCTTGCACTCGATCATATCCCCTTTCCTTCCCCAGTGCCTGGTGGCATTGCCTCGGAGTCCCTCACCTTCACCCCACTGGAGGACATGATATTTCTGAAGTGGGAGGAACCAGTGGAACCCAATGGCCTCATCACACAGTACGAGGTATGCCCTGTCTGGCTGCTGCACTGGGGGGGACCCACAGGGATGTGGGAGGGTCCTACTGGATGGTTGGGGGGATTTGGGCCAACTGCTGCTTGTGGTCCAGGGTGACTGCAGAGTTACTGCTGCTCTTGAGCCCTTGTTTGGAGCATGGCTCCAGCCTGTGCTTACCCTCCTCCCAGAGGGGTCTGTCCCTCCTGGGGTGTCCTGCTTTTTTGGGGTGACTGGTATCACCCAGCACTGGCTTTTCCATCAAACCTCTGCTTTCACTTTACCCCAAAAAGCATCTGTCTTCCAGACTGCCCCTGTGACCACCCCCTTCTCACCCCTGTAACCCCTTCCTTGCCTGGATCTGGGGTCTCTCCCCTCTCCAGTGGCTGCTGGTGATGCTCTGCCCTGTCCCTGCAGATCAGCTACCAGAGCATCGAGTCCTCTGACCCTGCAGTCAACGTGCCCGGCCCGCGGCGCACGGTCTCCAAACTGCGCAACGAGACCTACCACGTCTTCTCCAACCTCCACCCTGGCACCACCTACCTCTTCTCAGTCCGGGCACGCACTGGCAAGGGTTTTGGCCAGACAGCCCTCACTGAGATCACCACCAACATCTCTGGTAGGTTCCCCTGAATGTCATACCCTGGCTGCTGGGGATTCTTCGCAGTGCTGGAACCTCTGTGAATTTTGGTGACTGGATGCTGCTCTTGAAGGATGCTGCCAGCAGCTGTGCCATGAGGGCCCCTGGGCAGCCCCCCCAAACCCATCAGCTGGGCTGAGTGTGGGTCCCCATCTGGGAAGTCCAGCCAGCCCAGTGCACCAGTGCTGTCTGAGCTATCAGTGTACAAGTGAGGGATTAATTAAGCTTTGTTAATAAGCCTCGTGGTACTTGGAGCTTTTTGCTCGTGTCCCTGGTGTCTTTATTAACCCCAGGAAATGGCCTTGATGAGTTCTAATGGGGGCACTGGAATGGAAAAGTGGCATGAGGCCCAGCTGGTGATGGTTTTGGGACCACAGGGATGTGCTGGGAATGCACCAGTTGGTCTGGGGATGCTGCTGGGCTGGTTTGGGTGCTGTTCTGCTCTGGCTGGGTTGCTCATTTGGAGCAGTGCTGTCCCCAGGGTACATCAGGAGGCTGGAGTGTTTGGGTCCTGCTGGGCTTGAATCCTGCTCCTCTCTCCTCTCCTCTGCCAGATTGGTGCGATGCCCCCCGCTAGGGCACACACCAGCAGGTCCTCTCCCAACTAAGTGCTCATCTTAACACCTTGAGGGGTTTTCTTTACTTGGAACAACTCCCATTACACCATTTGGTGATGCCTGGCAGGAGTCAAGACTGTTTGTGCCTCAGTTTTCCCCCCCTCAGTGGAGTGACAGCTCTTAGCACACCCTTGGGGACCAGAACTCACCCCAGCTCCCTTTGCAGCTCCCACCTTTGACTACGGGGACATGCCATCACCACTGAGTGAGTCAGAGAGCACCATCACCGTGCTGCTGCGTCCAGCACAGGGCAGAGGGGCTCCCATCAGGTAGGTTCGGGCCACCTGGGGGTGGCACCCCCCTTGAAATGGGCTGGCAGGGTGGGGACCCCCCCCTAAACAGGCTGGCATGGCATGGATGGGGTGGCTGATCACCAAGGGAAGGGCAGGATCATCCTTTTTGCAAAACTAACTTATTCCTGCCCCTCAACCAGTGCCTACCAGGTGATCGTAGAAGAAGAGAGGCCCAGGAAGCTCAAGAGGGAGTTGGGTGGGCAGGAGTGTTTCCCAGTGCCACTCACCTTCAGTGATGCCCTGTCCCGGGGCTCTGTCCACTACTTTGGGGCTGAGCTCCCTGCCAGCAGCCTCACTGAAGCCAAACCCTTCACCGTGGGGGACAACCAGACCTACAGTGGCTACTGGAACCCACCACTGGAGCCCAAGAAGGCCTATCTCATCTACTTCCAAGCCATCAGCAACCTCAAAGGGGTGAGTAGCTGTGGGACCTCAATCCCACGGGTGGTCCTGGTTGAGTTCTAGGGATGGGGGGAAGTCAGAAATGGGACTTGGTTTAGATGCCCTTTCTTTGGGTCACCATTCTGGGCTCACCCCCAGTGTCCTGCCCAGGAGGAGCTGACGCTCTGGGCCACCCTTTTGGGATTATGAATGGGTGTCCCCAGTGCTCATGGCACCCCTGGGCTGTGCCCATCCTCCTCCTGATGCCAGTGGCAGGAGTAGAGGAGCCCAACCTCCACCACCCACTTGCAGTACTGGCCAGTACCCCAAGCAGCACCAGTGTTGAGGAGACCACCTTCCTGGGGCTAATCCTGGTGTGGAAAAGGACCATTTGGGCAGCAAGAGGTGTGTGTGCCTTACTGGGACCCACTGCTGCTGTGGAATGCTCCTGGGAGGCTGCTGAGTTCCAGGCTGCCCCCTCCCTGCCTGCTGCCTCTCAGCAAAGCTGCAACAGCCCCCTCTCCAGCAGCAACCCCCTCATCCCACCAGGCTGATTTCCTTCAGGTCACTGGTGGGGCCACCAGGTCCCCCAGGGGATTCTTCTCTGCTTCACCTTCCATTCCACCTAGGAGAGGATGAGCTGTGAAAGTGAAGCAGCAGGACCAATGGCAGCATCCTCACCCTGCACAGCTCCATCCTGCTGGGAGAGTCCTGGTTTTTCCATCCTTTCCTCCTCCCAGGAATCGTTCACACCTTGCTGGGTTGTAATTAGCACCGAGATGGACAGGGAGGATCTCAGCTCTGGCTCATTCGGGCACTGCTGGATAATAACTGGTGGCTGATGCTGGTTTTATTGCCTTCCTGCTGGGAGGCAATGGATTTATCCTGGCTGCTGTCAGACATCTTGAAAAAGCTGGATCCCAGCTTGGGTTTTTCGTGGTTTTTATGCCAGACGGAGCAAGAAGGAGGAGAAGCAAGAGCTGGTAACCTCAGGAAGAATGATGCTGGAGTCAGCCCTGCCCTGGGCAGATCGTGGTGCAAGGGCAGATGGAGTATGGTCAGCACGTCAGCCCTGCTGTCCCAAGGGGCTGGAGGATGCTCGGGGAAGAAGGGAATCCTGCCAAAATGGAGCATTTTATTTTGTAACAGAAGCTGGAAGCATGGAAAGATGGAACATTGTAGCTGAACTTCTCCCTAAAAATACAAATGCTGTTGGGGACATGAGCTGGGAGCCCTCATGGCAACCTTGGTAGCACCAGGGCTGGGGCTTGAAAACTTGGATCAGTGAAAAAAATAACCCCCTGAAGCTCTGAAGCATGACCTTGGGAGTGGTTGTGGTGCAGTTGGTGACCTGTGGCTCAGCTGGGTCTGCCGAGTCCCTCCTTTGATCCTCTTCAGCTTTGCCATCCCCTCTTCCAGGAGCAACAGCCTCAGCTTAACCTGGTGGACTCTGGTTTAGGGGATGCTGGGGACAGATGGTTCAGCTGCATCCCCTGCTGTGTGCATCCCCCCAGCAGCACAAACCACCTGCAAATTCCTTCAGTTTGAGGCTCAAAGCACCCACAGACCAGCCTTAGGTCCACCCAGCCTTGCTTGGAGTGGGGAGTGGAGCCACTGGGATGCTTTTCCCACACTGACCTCCCTCTCTTTATGTTTCCTCCGTAGGAAACACGGCTGAACTGCGTCCGGATCGCTCGCAAAGGTGAGTCCTCCCTTTCCCAGCCAGCACCATCCTGCTGGGGCTGTGGACCCAGGGCCTTGCTGGTGGGTGACCCTGGCATCACTGGCAGCAGTCGGGTGCTCGTGGTGGGTTATGACAGCCCCTATCCTGTGCTCTTGGTCCCCCTTTTCTTTGGTGTCTGGGTTGAGTTTTTCCTTGGCGGTGGTGGGAGGCTGGGGTTGGTGGTGCTGGGTGCTGAGTCCAGGGCTGGGCAGAGTTACACTGGGTGTGACAAAAGGTGGCACAAAGGGACTATCCCACCTATGGGAACCAAAAGGGGGACTTGCCCCCTGTCACAGTGTGACCTGCAGAGCCCTGCAAAGTCTAGGTGGAATCAAATGTGTTCAAGGAGCTGTGTGCATCCCACGGGATAAATCCCAGTGTTTTCCTGCCTGATGTTGTCACCTGGAGCTGAGCACTGACCCTCCTGCCTGTCCTTGTCCCATGGCAGCTGCCTGCAAAGAGACCAAGCGTCCCTTGGAGGTGTCACAGCACTCAGAGGAGATGGGCCTGATCCTGGGAATCTGTGCTGGAGGGCTCATCGTCCTGATTATCCTGCTGGGAGCCATCATCGTTGTCATTAGGAAGGGGTAAGGGGACCTGCTGGGGCTGCTGGTGCCTCCACCCCTCTCTTCCTCCCAGCTTAGCCCTTCTTCAGCATCCCAGCACTAAGTGGGAGCTACTGGTGGTGGTACTGTTGTGCTGGGCAGACTCCCTCCCTGTGTCTCCCTGTGCTCGTGCATTCCACTAGGCACAGCACCCTCCTTGCTCTGTGACACCAGGCACATCAGGAGGCACTGGGGACCAAGGAGCAAAGTCCCAGGGCTGTCCCTTTGCCTTCAGGGATCTGGAGCTTTGTTCCACTGACCTTCTCCCCTCATTTTCCAGTCTTTTCCCTTTTTCTGCTGCTTCTTGTCTCTGTGCTGCTCTGTTGATTCTGCATTGATGGATTCTGGTCAGAATCTGGCTCAGAGGGGCCCTGGGCCAGTTCTGAGCCCAGTTGTCCCCATCCCACCAGCTCTCCCACTGCTCACGGCCACTGGGGGACCCCGGGGTGTGCAGTTCTGGGGTGATGTCCAGAAAAAAGCCTCATCCATGGCTCTTGCCTGGCAAAGTGGTACAGTGTGTCTCTGAAATACTCTGGCAGACTCTGGCTTTTGTGCTGGGCTCCAGTTCCTCAAGAGCACTGGGAGGAGCAGCATCCCCCCTTCCTCTGGGGTTGAGCAGGAGGTTGCCTGAGGCTGCACACCCCGGGGTGTGGGTACTTAAACCACCCTCCATCCCCCTGGGCTTGTTTTACTGGGAATCCCTGAGCTTCTAGTGAAAGGTGAGAGATCCCTGGCTGAGAGCCTCCAGCTTGAAATGAGATGCTAAAATTGGGGTGTGTGCTGGGGGGAAGATTTTCCTGGGTCTGACCATCCCTGGGCATCCCCAGACTGTTCTCCCACCTCCACGAGGGAATCCCAATGCTCACCAGTTTGGGAGCTGAGTGCAGCTGGTGTGAGTGCAGCTGTGCCCAGTGTGATGGGCTTTCTCCTGGGCTGCTCTATGGGGTGAGAGGGAGGGAAGGAGGGAGGAGGGTGAGGGCTTTTTGGGACACTCATCCCTGGGAGCACTGGGGATGCGGCTGCTGCTTTTCTCTTGGGTGCAGTGCCCTGGAAAGTGGCTTCTTACCAAGCAGGGCTTGAGGTGGCACCAGGCCAGGGGGGCTCTTAAAGCAGGGGAGAAAGGGCAACAATTAAATGCCTTCCCCATGCAGGGCTGGGGATGATGAAAGTATGTTAATGGCCAGGGGGGGAGAGAAAAAATAGCAGGGGACAAACTCAGCCCCGTGTAAATCTGCAAAGCTCTTTATGGCTTCGTTTGCCCTGAGAGAATTCTTGCTCGTTTATGCTGGAAGAATGAGGCTGCAGCATCCCAGCAGACTGTGAGGGGCACGGGACCAGCAGCCTGCTGCTGCCCAGCTGGAGGACATGAGGTCCCAGTGTGTTTTTAGGAGTGGAGCTGTGCTCAGAAGCCCCTGAGTGCAGCTGAAGCATTCCCATTGCCCGTGCTTTGGGGTGGGAGGAGGAGGAGTAGTTTTGCCTCAGCATCTCTGGGTGATCCTGTTGGACAGACCAGAGCCATCAATCAGGCCTGGTGCACAGGGCCCTGAACTGGGGGCTATTGGGAAGCTGGAGTGAGCTCATAAATCTCCCAATCCCACCTCTCCCAGTGGGCTTGTCAAGCCTCTGATTGGGGGATCCCCTCCCTTTTGGACACCTTTGCTGTTCAAGCATAAATATTGGAGAATAACCCCTCAGACAAGGGTACTGTGGGCATCCCACCAGCAATGTGGGGACCCTGGTCACCCTACAAGCTGGTGCTGGGCTACTGGGACTCTGGCTGCTGCCTGCAGTCACTAACCTACAGATGCAAGAGGGGAACCTGGTTTATTTAGGATACATTGAAATATAGCAGCTGAGTTGCCCTATAACCCCCCTTCCGTATGCTGGAAAGCAGCTGCTTCTGCAATTCTTTGCCATTCTCTCTTTGTCCACATGCTTGCCAGGAGGAACTACTATTCTTATTCCTATTACCCGTAAGTAATTGTCATTCTTTGTCTCCTTCTCCCTTCCTCCTGACCACCCCCATTGCCCTGCAGCTCCAACAAGTGCTTTTCTCTGCTGAGTACATTTTAAGGGCCTCTTTGGCTCAGGCAAAACAAGCTGCTGAGCTCGTTAAACACCCAAGGCAGAGGAAAGTGGAAGGGTCAGTGATTCTGGGTTATATTCTGGATTTTTGGCAGCATCTTGCAATGTCCTGGCCCCACCAAGATGCTAACCTGGCCTCAGGTCTCCTGTTCATTTTTCCCCTTGTTTAATCCCAGCTCTGGCTTCTTGGGAGCTGCCTCTCAAAAACACTCTCTTGAGTGTTTTGACCTAAATGTCTTGAACTTGAGCTCCATTGAGAGCTCCTGGGCACTGCCAGCATCATTGTTAGGTGCCTAACTGGGCAAAGCCTGTGTTAGGTGCCTTTGTCAGGTGCCCATGGTGGAAAAAAGCCTCCCCAGGAGTTGCTGAGCACATGTGCAGTCAGAGGGGGTCCAGCCCATCTCTTGGGATGGATTTAGCACCCTGACATGGTTTTAGAATGGTTTGGGAGGGATGGGACCTGAATGACCTAAGGGGCATTTAGCCCAACCCTGCTGCAGGGAGCAGGGACATCTACACCCAGAGCAGGGGACTCAGAGCCCCCCCAAACCTCTCCTGGGTGGAGGTGGCAGCCACCACCTCTCTGGGCAGCCTGGGCCAGGCTCTGTCACCCTCAGCAGCAAAAATCTCTCCCTTCTCTCCAGTCTCAATCTCCCTCTTTGAGTTCAAACCATCCCCCCTTGTCCTTTCCCAACAGGCCCTGCTCAAAACTCTGTCCCCATCTTTCTGAAAGGCTCCAAGAAGGTTTTTCTGGAACCTTCTCTTCTCAAAGCTGAACACCCCCAGCTCTCTCAGCTTGGGGTTCCAGCCCTCCCACCTCTGCTGGGTGGAGAAATGGGTGAGAAGAGATCTGGGCTGCCCTGTGCAAGACCAGATGGCTGGGAGAGCCTTTGCTTGCCCAAGGAGTGTGCTCCCAGTTGTTCCAACCACTGGGGATTTGTGGGATGGGACAGGAGGGAAGTGAAGGATGACCCACGTGGGGTTGTGACCAGCTTGGGGCACCAGCAAACCAAAGCATGATGACCACAGGTGGCAACAACCCATCCTGCTCCCAACCTGAGCCCGGTGGCTTTGTGGGGAAGCTCTTACAGCACTATTGGATCATCTCTGCTTATGTGCTCTTCCTCCCTTTACCATCCCCTTGCAGAAAACCAGTCAACATGACCAAAGCAACCATTAACTACCGGCAGGAGAAGACACATATGATGAGTGCCATTGACAGGAGCTTCACTGACCAGAGCACCCTGCAGGAGGACGAGCGCCTGGGGCTCTCCTTCATGGACACCCATGGCTATGGCAACCGGGGTAAGCACTGGCAACTGCAGCATCACCCCAGCAAGGGCCCCTGAAATAGCCCAGAAACAGCTGAAATCTTTAGCCAAGGCTCAGCAGAAGGTCTTGCATCTGGTTTAGCCTGCTGTGTGTGGCACATTGGTGGGATTTTCCCTGGTCTGTGTAGACATCTGAGAGCATCGGTGAAGGAACAGCACTTGTAGCTGAAGGAACAGCACTTGTGGGTGGCTCAAGCTGGGTCTGTGCAGCTCAGCCTCTCCAAGTGGTTGTGGCCAGGCAGGTTGAAGCCATTTGCTGGCTCAAGTTGTGCCTGCAGCTCCCCCAAAGCTGGGTGAACCCCAACTCCTCCTCCATTGAGGTTGAACTCTGCACCACCTTCCACCCAGCATGGCTCAGCTGTGGCACGGGCATGAGAGGGTTAAAGAGTCACTGCGTTCCCATCAGAGGGAGACCAATAATTTAACACCCACTGGAGTGTGCATGGCTGGGCTGATTTAGTTGTAAAATAACTCGTTGGATGCCCCAGTTTCAACCATATGCTAATAACATCTGTTATGGTGACTTCAAGATGCTGCTTCCACGCGGCTCCTCTCCACCGGCTGGGGGATTAATGTGCTTCCCGACATTGTCTCGTGGATAATAGAAGCCCAGAGGGCAAACTTTCCCTCCTTTTCATACATCCAGAGAGGTGTATTCGTTTTTCAGTTCCTTGCCTTTAAGTGCTCAGGGGCTGCTGGCTCTCTTGAGTGGGCTGAGCTGGGGCTGCTGCTCCTCGGTTGCTTTAGGGAAGGGGTTGTGGGGTCAGGTCCTGCTCCCACATGCTTGGTTTGCTGCTGACTGCTCCTCATCCCTGTGCTTGGTGTCTAGAGCACAAGGAGAGGTTGAGGGGTTTGGGGTTGTTGAGCCTGGAGAGAAGGAGGCTCAGGGGAGACCTTCTGGCTCTGGCAGCTCCTGATAGGAGGCTGGAGCCAGGGGGGGTCAGGCTCTGCTTCCAAGGGACAGGACAAGAGGAATCGACCTCAAGTTGCCCCAGGGGAGGTTGAGGTTGGAGCTGAGGAACAATTTCTTCCCCTCCAGGGCTGTCCCAGGCTGCCCAGGGCAGGGGTGGAGTCCCTGTGATCCCTGGATGGGTATCCAAGTTGTGGAGCTGTGGTGCTGAGGGCCATGGGGCAGTGGTGCCCTGGCAGTGCTGGGTTAATGATTGGACCATTAATTAACAAAAGGAAATGAGTGCTCCCTCACTAGCTGTGGACTGTGCTTCTCCATGCCTCAGTTTCTTTGCATTTAAAAGAGTCACTGACCCTTTGCATGGAAACCTGGGTGAGTCCTCAGCTGAACATGGAGCTTTCAGCACCTTGCAAATGCTTAATTAATTAAGGATTAATTCCTCAGGAAACCCAGGGGAAACACCCTCAGCACCCATGGGGTACAACCTGGGCTTCCTGCCCTGTCCCTGTGTGCAGGGGCAGGCAGGAGGTGGGTGGGTGTGTGTGTGTGTGGGGGGGTGCGGGGTGAGGGGCTGCTCCATGTGCTGAAGCAGACCTAAGAATAAAAGCCTGGGAGCTTTGTGAGTGACCTGGCAAGGGAAATTTGTACAAGTGTTGACAGGCAAAACCACATCCACAGGGGTGGTGAGACACTTCAGTGGGTTGCCCAGAGAAGTTGTGGACACCTCATCCCTGGAAGGGTTTAAGGCCAGGCTGGATGGGGCTCTGATCAACCTGCTGTAGTGGGAGGTGTCCCTGCCCATGGCAGGGGGGTTGGAACTGGATGAGCTTTAAGGTCCCTTCCATCTCCAGCCATTCTGAATCTGTTATTGATTCTATGGATGCACCATCATGCAAAGCTGCTTCCTGGCAGTGTGGCCAACATTCCAGGCTGGGTGCTGCAGAATTCCCTCCCTGTAGCAGTGGATTCCATCCCTGCAGCATCTGTTGATGGAGACCCTCAGGTTTTGTGCAGACCTGGACTGTGGGATTGAGGGTGGGACTTTGCCCTGACAAATGCAGGCGAGGTCTTAATCTGGCTCTGCTGGTAATTAGACAGCACAGGCATAAAGCAGGTAAATAATGGTGTCAACTCCCCCATTAACCAGCAGTAAACTCCATTTATGGAGGTGCTGGGGACATGGCACCAGTATCTGGCAGTGAGGAAAATGAACTGCTTAGCTGGGCTGGAGACTTTGGCAACGTGATTTTTCCAGCAGGACTTTGTGTGAGTATTTATTTGGGCACGTAGCTCTTTACTTGTCTGCATGGGAGTTAATTGCTCTAATCAATGGGAAATAAGCTTATTAACCCCCTCAAGATCTTGCCCACTGGTCTCTAAGAGATCTGCTGTGGTTCTGAAAGGCTGTAATGAGCACGTTCAGCTTTGTGGTGTAGGAAGAGCTGCAGAGAGCACAGGGCCTCTTGTGGTCCCCAGAGCCAGCCCGACTGCAGCACCAACATGTTCCAGGTGCCCTCTCATCCCTCCATGGCTGATGGGGATGTGTTCCAAGGCTTTGCTTTCCTCATAGCCCCTGGTTCTCCCTCCCCTTCTGCAGGTGACCAGCGCAGCAGTGTGGTCAACGAGTCCAGCAGCCTCCTGGGGGGCTCTCCCCGCCGCCAGTGCGGCCGCAAAGGGTCCCCGTATCACACTGGGCAGCTCCATCCTGCTGTGAGGGTGGCTGATCTCCTCCAGCATATCAACCAGATGAAGACAGCTGAAGGCTACGGCTTCAAGCAGGAGTATGAGGTGAGGGCATCTTGATGAGGGCGTTGGGGAGAGTGGGAGGTAGGATGGACAAGGTGGCATGGGTAGGACTCATTTGCAAGGGTGCTCCAGACTTGGAGCTGTGGTGCTCTGGGCAGCTGGAGCTCACAGCTCTCAGGACAGACATCAGCAGCACTTGGGGTGTCCCTGGCTCTGTATCAAAGCTCTAGTCCTGGCAACTCAGGATTTGATCATCAGTGTGGACAGGTCCCTGAGATGAGTTGCACCAGCTCTGCCAGCCAGCCTGCAGTGCACCATCCCACCACTCCTGCAAGGGCCAAATGCTTCTCCCTGTCCCAGGTCCTCCTGGGCACCACGTTCTTGAGCTCTCCAAGACGCTTGTCCTGTGATGAACATGACAAACTAAAGCCAAGCAAATCCTCTACAATCCAGCAGCTCCCAAGACTCTGGAAACCCCAGGGAGATGAGGCGAGAGAGGGGGATCCCAGGAGGAGGGAGGTCCCCCTGCAAAGCTCCTCGGCCACATCACCCCCATCCCACCTCGTTGGGTTGGAGCGAGCGTATCCAGGCGCGTTCTCCCGCGCGCTTCCCACCTCGTGGGGTTCATTTCTCGACTCCTCAGTGTCCCCCAGGTCTGGAGATTGAAATTTTCCAGGGAAATTACTGTTTAGTGCTCAGTTGTTTCAAGTGCAGGAGCTTTTATTTCACCTCCAACCCCCGCCCCCCCCCAACCCCTCCCCAACCTTCCATGTATTGGACAAAGCAGGGCTTGCTATAATCATTAGTGCTCCTTGAAAAGCTGCTGTATGTTCTTGGAACTAGTCATTTGAAAGCACTCAGATATTATGGGAGGGGAGAAAACATATAATTTCCTTCCACTTTCCTCCTCTTATGCCAATCTGTGGATGTTACTGTTATTACACACAAACCTATTCTGTGCTGGGGAGAGAAAGGGACTTGGGGAGGTTTAGAGGAAAAAAAAAAAATAAAGAAAACAACCACAACCAACCAAAGAAAACCCCACCAAACCAAAAACAACCAGAAAAAAAACCCTTCAGTCTTCAATTTGCTGGAAAATGGGGCATCTTGTGGATGCAGAAGTGTGGAGTTGGCAGAGTGTGCTACAGAGGTGGAGCTGGGGTGCAGGACCCCAAGGGTTGTGGGTGGAGGGACCACCCTGCCTGCCCTGCTCCCCCAAGGAGGTTGTGGTGCTAAGGTGGGGGATCCCATGGTCATGCCCTCAGCTCCTGATGGCTGCTCTTTCCTTCCAGAGTTTCTTTGAAGGCTGGGATGCTTCAAAGAAGAAAGACAAGACCAAAGGGAGACAGGATCATGTGTCAACATGTGAGTGCCTTTAGCAAGGACTTATACACCACAGACAGCTTGAAAACCCTGAAGGGCTTTGGGGGAATATTTATTTTTGGTGTGATCCATGGGAAGGAACAAACTGGACAGATTTGGTTGGACAAGGGCAGCAGAAAGGAATTCCACCAGCTGGAGATGTTCCCCCCACCTGCATTTTGCAGCTTCCTGGAACAAAAAGATTGCAAAGGGGCCCTGGGACCCAACAGGGTGATGCTCTGTCCCTGTGCTCACCACTCTGGGTGCTGATGGTCCCTTCTCCCCTTGCTCTCCAGACGACCGTCACCGGGTGAAGCTGCACCCGCTGCTGGGAGATCCCAACTCGGATTATATCAATGCCAACTACATCGATGTAAGTGGGGACCAAGCCTGTCACCCTTGGGGGCTGGGCTGGGAGACTCTCAGTGTCTGTCCAGCAGTGTTTGGAGGAGCTGAGACAGCCCAGGGTGGGCTGATCTCTGCATCCCCGGGACACGCTGTGAAGAGCCTGCCTGTTTTTTTTATGTGCATCAGCAATTTCTGCTTCCTGCATCTCTTTGTTTTCTCTTCTGTCCCTCCTCTCTCATTCCCTTTCCCTTTTCCATCCTCTCTTCTCCCCTTGTCTGCTCTCGTTGCTGTGGATCTCCCTCTTCCCTGGGCAGAAAGGGGGCCAAGGAACTGGCTCAACTCTCACACTGGGAAACTTCCCAATCCTGTTGGGGCATCTGAGTCTGGGCAAAGCTTGGCCCTGGTGTCCCCCAGGAGTGATGTGCCCTGTCATCTCCAGTGATGCCAAGACCAGGAGAGGTGCAAGAAGGTTCCATTGAGCACAGGGCTTGAGCATCTCCTTTAGACAGCATCAAATCCTACTTTTCCCTTCTTCCCAGAGGATGTCATCTGTCACTAGTGGCCTGATGCCACCATGATGGGTTCCCTATGCCCGAGCAGCATCGCCATGCCTGTCCCCTGTCCCTGTGTGTCTTTTCTCCCCATGACCCTCTCCAGGGCAGGGCCTGCTCTAACCTGTCTCTTGAGCTGAGCCTCACTAATATCTCTGTCTCTGATCTTTTTCTCTCAAACGTGTGTCCCAACGGGATCGTTAAGATTCGGATTAACCGAGAAGTAAGTAGCTGGGTCCCCTCTCCTCCCTTCTCTCTGCTCCCATCTCTTCCCAGGCATTGTACTGGGCAGTGTGGTGTAAAACAGCACTGGGGAGAGGCAGGCTGTGAAAATGTGTGGATAAACTTGGGTATGGTCCAGGGAAAGGGAGAGTGAGGTCATGGCACGTCATCCCCAGGGTGATGAAGAGCAGGGACTGGGTGCTCAGAGGAGGGACTGAGTTCAACCTGCAACACTCCCTTGTGAAAGGACTTGTGGAGGCTGGAGAAGGTGCCATTGACTCCACGTGTGATGTGGTTGAACTCTGCTGGACCCGTGGCCAAGGGGTGGGACATGGTTTAGTGGTGATGTTGCAGTGCTGGGTTAATGTTTGGGCTTGATCTTGAAGGTCTCTTCCAAGCAGAACGATTCTGTCCCTGGTTCATTCGGCACTGGGATGTGCTCTTTGGGCTGGAACATCCCCCTTAAGAGCTGGCCATGGCCCCAGTAAGTGGCTGGGATGAAAGAGTCATTGCTCAGCAGTGGGACAGGATGTCACTGGACTCTCTGGTGGCATTTCTGTCCTTGCAGCAATTCTGGTGGCACCAGGAGCTGGGGTTGAGCTGGTGGACCCCAGGATACTGTGGGGTGCTGCTGGAAATCTTGGTACAGAGCAGGGATGAAGGTTGGGCATTTAATGAGCTTTTCATGGGATGTGGGAGGTGCCCCCTCCCAGGACAGGGTGCACTAGGTGCAGGGTGGCTGCTGAACCTCCTCCTCCTCCTGCAGCAGTGAGTAGGACTGTGCCAGTGGCCAGGACCCAGCCCAGTGAACACGGGGAGTTGCTACCAGTTGGATGACTGGGAAATGCATTATGGGGTTCTGCTCCAGCTTTTGAGTGTCCCAGTGCCCCCCTGTCCCCTCAACTTGGGGCTGATGTCTCTGTTTCCTTTGCAGGGCTACCACAGGTCCAACCACTTCATAGCTACACAAGGTGAGTTGTTCCTTGCCCTCCCTGCCAGCAGTTCACAGGCTCCTGATTTAGCAGCTGGATTTTGTCCCTGGTGGGATTTAACCTTGGGTGGGCCAGACTGGGAAGGAATGGGCAGTTCTGGGGACAGACAGGGCAGGAGCAGCACGGGGCAGCTCCCACCATTCCTGCTACCCCACGGCATCGCATCCCTGGGGGGAAAGGTGTTTAAAATGCTGCTGGGGGGGTGTTAGGAGGGGGAATATGATGGCATCACTGGTGCTGCTGTGGCCAGGCTCTTCCAGCACTGCCCATCCATCCCTGGTGGCCTTTCCTCCATCCCCCAGGGCCCAAGCAGGAGATGGTCTATGACTTCTGGCGCATGGTGTGGCAGGAGCACTGTTCCAGCATTGTGATGATAACCAAACTGGTGGAGGTGGGCCGGGTAAGGACCCCATCCCATCCCTCTCCATCTGTGCTCTGGCTCCACCAGAAGCCTCCTCTGTAGAACCAAAACCCTGTCCCATCCTCTCCTTGCAGGTGAAATGCTCCAAATACTGGCCAGATGATTCAGAGATGTACGGGGACATCAAGATCACCCTGGTGCAGTCGGAGACGCTGGCTGAGTACGCTGTCCGCACCTTCGCCCTCGAGAGGGTAGGTCCCATTCCTGCCCCCCTGACCTGCCCCCCCCCAGCCCTGGCAGGCAGAGAACCCCCCTCCAAGGGCACCTCTAACCACGCCTAGATTGGCATTTATTAATGTTTACCTATTTATTCACCCCAAGGTGGGGCTTTCATCCCGGGTTGAGGTGCCGTGGGAGGCTGGTGGCTTCTTCTGTTGCTTTCTCTGTGGCTCTGTGCCCTCTGTACCACTGTGTGCCCTCCACAGGGGTGAGCAGCTCAGCCCTGCTTGGGTCTCAGAAATGAAACACTCACTGCTATCTGAGCACTGTGTAATTGTGACAGAGCAAAGGATGGTTTCTCTTCTCCAGGCTGGAGCGTGGGTTATGTGGCCGTTACTCTCCAGCCTGGTACCTGGGGATGGAGCTGCTGTGATTTACTCCTTAATTAAAAGGGTTGTGAATTGACTGTCTAGTTGTAGGGCAGGTAGCAAAGATGCTCATGGAATGAAACCTGTGGTTGCTTCCTCCTCTTCCTTCTTGGAACTTGCAGCTGAGGAGGAGAAATCTTCCTGGCTGCTCCGTGGTCCATCTGGTTGGACGCTGAGCTGGCAAAATCCCAGATTCCTGAGAAAAATGAGGTGTTTGGGTGGCTTTGCCTTGGGTGTGCACCCTCACTCCCATCTCCCCCTTGCAGCGGGGCTACTCAGCTCGGCACGAGGTGAAGCAGTTCCACTTCATGTCCTGGCCTGAGCACGGTGTCCCCTACCATGCCACGGGGCTGCTGGCCTTCATCCGCAGGGTGAAGGCATCCACGCCACCCGACGCTGGCCCCATCGTCATCCACTGCAGGTGGGTGTTGAGGGGACACCACTGGCATGTTTTCCATGGGTGGGGGTAATGCTGTGGCTTTGTGGGGGGTGCTCTGGCTCTGGGTGATGAGAAAAGCTGTGAATGATGCAAAAATATCCAGCGGGATGGTCACAGAAATCCAGGATGGGGGTTGGCAGGGAGCTCTGGGGATCATCTGGTGACGCCCCCCTACCCCAGCAGGGGCACCCAGAGCAGGGCCCAGCAGTGCAGTGTCCAGGGGTGGTTGGAATCTCTCCAGAGAAGGAGACTCCACAACCTCTCTGGGCAGCCTGGGACAGGCTCTGTCACTCTCACTGATGTAAAAGTTTCTTCAATATGAGGATGTTGGGTTTGGCCAGAGGGAGAGGGTTGGGGGGTCAGCAGGACAGCCCCATTCCCACAGGACTGTCCCCACAGGACAAAGCCAGCAGGGACACCAGGGCTGGGAGGAGACTGGTGTCATGTCTGAGCAGGGACAGTGGCTTTCTGTCCCCTGAGCAGGAATCCCCATGTGACAGGTTAATGGCTCTTCCTCTGCTGGGCAAACAAGGAGGACCTGATGAGTGGGAGGGAATTTTTTGGATTTGATTTCTCCCTGTCAGTTGCCTCATCAGTATTCATTCACCAGCAGCAGCCAGTGTGATTAGAGCCCTTAGCCTGTAATCACTGCTAATCACAACGAGTGATTCATCAGCCCCAGAAATTAGCATTTCATTGGGAAAAAAAAGACTTTGTAGGAAAGGAGTGGGGGAAGAAGTTGTGCTCTCAACCTGTCACAGGGATGGTCACATCATCAATGGGTCTTTGGCTGTCAGGCAACCATGCCAGGAGTTGGAGTATCTGTAGGGAGGGTGATCTGGCTCCAGGCATCCTGTTGGGCTCAGCCTTGAGCCCCAGGGAAGCCCTGGGGAGAACTGGGACCCCCTCTGCACTGGGGGTACAGGGCTTGGTGCTGAGCATCCTCTTTGGGATGGGATCCCCAAGGGCTGATGGCACTCAGATGCTGCCTTAAAGCAAAAATCAACCTAAATGTGGGTGCTCAGCCTCCCAGCCATGGCCTGGCCATCACGCAGCTGCTGGTGGGGAGGCTCTGGAGGTATCTGATGTCCTGGGCTGGACCCTGGCTGCCCCAACATCGAGCTGTATGTTGATCCCTTGCCCACACGGATTTTGCTCCGTACCCACTGGTGTCTTGGGCTGCCACATGGATTGAGAATGTCTTGGGTGCTTGTTCCTCCTGCATCCCCAGTGCTGGCACGGGGAGGACTGGCTGCTACATTGTCCTGGACGTGATGCTGGACATGGCCGAGTGCGAGGGCGTGGTGGACATCTACAACTGTGTGAAGACCCTGTGCTCACGGAGGATCAACATGATCCAGACGGAGGTGAGCAGGCCTTGGGGACAGCAGGGCACACCTGGGGCTGCCCTCCCTGGATAGCTTTGGGGACTCAGCCCTCTGCCCTCTCCTCCCCATGAAAGGAGCAGTACATTTTCATCCACGATGCCATCCTGGAGGCTTGTCTGTGTGGGGAGACCAGCATCCCTGCTAGTGAGTTCAAGCCCACCTACAAGGAGATGGTGAGGATAGAGCCCCAGAGCAACTCCTCGCAGCTGAGGGAGGAGTTTCAGGTGAGTGGCTCCAGAATTTCTCCATCCACCATCCTCCCTTCCCTGCGACACCCTCCTGCTGCCCACCACCTCTGAGACCAACGGGCTCTGGCAGGGGGCTGAGGGACCACGTGTACCCCACAGACCCTGAACTCAGTGACTCCCCACCTGGACGTGGAGGAGTGCAGCATCGCCCTCCTGCCCCGCAACCGTGACAGGAACCGCAGCATGGACGTCCTGCCGCCCGACCGATGCCTTCCCTTCCTCATCTCCGTGGATGGAGACAGCAACAACTACATCAACGCGGCCTTAACCGATGTGAGCCTGCTGAGGAGAGGGGAGGGACCCCTTTGGGTGCTCTAGGGTGGCTTGGCAGGGCAGAACCTTTGAATTCACAGCCTTGTTTTTGCACAGTGGTGTGAAGGTGGGGGGGAAGGGAAGGGCTGGGACCAGTGTCGTGGGATGCTTCACCCCTTCTTTTGTGCAGCAGCATCTTGCTGGTCTTGAAGGAGCTTCTCATCTGCTCTCTCAAGCTGCATATGGAAGGTCTGGGTTTATTTCATAGCTAAATGGAGCATGGGTGGGAGGGAAAGGTCTGGGAAGGGTTGGCAGCACTGGGCCCCTTCTCAGCACCTTGCTGTGCATCCTCCTCCCTATTCTGGTGCTATTCAGAGGTTCTGAACCAGTCCCAGAGCTGCTGCACATCCCTCTGGCGTGGTCACAAATGACAGTCTGTGATGGCAGAGCCATTTCCACCTACCAGTGACTGCAGAGTGGAGCAGAGAGGGCACCATGGGCTCTGAGCACCAAGCAATGGGTCATTTATCACCAAACCCACTGTCCTCTCCTCAAAATGTGCCTGGACACTGCATGGGCAGCTCTGAGCGCCCCCCTCAGCACCCCAGGCACCTTCCCTGAACCTTCCTGCTCACAGCTGAGCACCAGCAGCAGGCTGAGCCCTGTTTCCCCACCACCCCAGGTGATTTATCACACTGTGTCCCTGTGCAGGTCTCATCTCCCTGGTCCCCAGCTCATGCAGCAAAGAGCAGGGGTGGCTGCTGGGGAGCAGCACCTGATAGGCTGCAGGCTTTGACTGCCATGGAATGGGAGCTTTGTTTTCAGCTTGCTTGGTATTTGCATATCCATTTTATTTTTTCTACATCACTGAGCTTCCCTTAATCTCTGCTACAGGGTCAGAGAATTATTTTATTTTATTTTTTATAGACAGAAAAAGCCCTTTGGATGAAATTCTTGCTGAAGGGATAAAACCCATTTCCCTTTTTGTGGGGAAAAAAAAAAAAAAAGCAAAACCTCATTTTCTTAAGTGCCAAAGTGCTTTGCTCAGTCAGTTTGTCCATCTGTCGGATGAGATGGGTCAGTGCTGCCCAGCATGGTGCTGGCTGCTGTCATTGACACCAGTGCCCAGGGACTGGGGGTGCGAAGGCAGCCTGGTCCATGCCTGGTGACAGCTCCTGGCCCTACTGCTCTCTTCACTTTCCTCAAGGGCTGAAAGGTCTCACTGAGAGCCAGGGGTCTCTCTGCCCCCCTCCCATGGTCAGGGCAGTGGGGAAAGGTGCAACTGAGGCGTTTCCATGAGCTAAATGAGGAGGTTTTGCAGCAGCCAGGAGACTCCTCGTTAGCAGAGAGCTCTGCTAATTTGTGGGCACAGAACAGTTTCTCCTCTCTTCCTGCGTCTGAAGAGGTTTGAGCCAGAGTGTGTTCATTTAAAGATCTGATTGACACGGTGTTGAGCTGGGCTGTGGGTTCCCAGTCCCTTGGCAAGCCAGGGTCAGGACGACCGAGGGAACAAATCTCATTCGAAGCACGAATGAGAAGTACAGTAATTATATTTCCCCACCCCCCCACCCCAGTTCTCCTTCCTTCTTGCAGTTTCTGAAGGTCTTTCATTTGAGGGTTTCCCTTTCCCTTCCAGAACCCCACTGAGTCCATCTCCATGGTTGGTGCCCAGCAGTGTGTTGTGGTGCTGTGAGGGGGTGATGCTGGGGGTGATGCTGTCACTCAAGGTGCAGAGCTGTAGGTTGGGGCCATGTGGCAGCCACGGCTCCTGCTTGTTCTTTGCCCAAAGGTGACATCATCTCCCTAGTTATTTGTGCAAAATACCCTTTCTCAGGAGAGCAGAGACCTAGGGCTCAAAAGCAGGGGTCACTTAGACCTCTTTCTGTAGCACTAGGACATGGAGTGACCAAGTCTGTGCTCATGCACAGAGAAGGTGGCACCAGGTGGCACTGGGATGGGTTTTTTTTGGGGTGGCTCCAGCAGCACCATCAAGTCCTTAATGATGCTCATCTTCCCTCCCTGCAGAGCTACACCAAGAGTGCTGCCTTCATTGTCACCCTGCACCCCCTGCAGAACACCACCACTGACTTCTGGAGGCTGGTGTACGACTATGGCTGCACCTCCATCGTCATGCTCAACCAGCTCAACCAGTCCAACTCTGCCTGGGTGAGTGCAGCCACTACTGGGAACCCTGCCAGGCCCTCAGCTGACCCTGTCCTTGTCCTTCATTCCCTGGTCCAGAAAAACCCTTCAGCCTCCTAGGAGCTGCCCATTCCTGAGCCATCCTCACCCAGGTCTCTGTCCCCCTGCCACCACGCCATGGGGACTCTGCTATTTTTCTTCATTATTGAGCTTTGCCTCCTCCTCTGGACATCAGGTCTTCAGGGATGTCTGTGTTATGATATTTAGCTGGATCTTAAATGTTTACCAGTTTAGGACCAACAAGTAATCAATCAACCTTTACAGCAGGGAGCTGGGAAAGGTGACTTAGAGGGTATATCCCTCACTTGAACCACATCTAGCCGAAGGAAGTTTTAATATCCAAATTATAGCTGTGAGTCTAGAAGGCTTTAGAGATCTTGGAGATTTATAGCCCCTATTAATAACCAATTATTTCTCCACCACGTTTGTCGTGCAGTTAGGCCCAGGCTGTTAGATGGCTTGAAATACTAAATGCCCTGTTAAAGTGTGGTGACAAACATCATATATTTGGTGTCGGTGATGGTTTCCCAGCTGTCATGGTGTGAAAACAATCCCATTCGTGGCCCTTGGACCAAGACATCCATCATTGCTAGAGGGGGAGCAGGAGGAACTGCCCAGACCTTGCCTGGCCTGCAGGCTGGGATCACTTTGATTTAATAGGATGTCCCTGTCATCAGAGAAGCTCTGATGTCCTGCATTGCTGTATGGACTGATGGTAGAGCAGCTTCTAAAGGCAGTGGGTTTTGAGAGCAGGTGTGGAGTAGCCAAGCCCAGCTCCAGCACTGTGCAGGACCAGGCCTGTGCTTGCCTCCTGCACCAGCAAAGTCCACTGCCAGGACCATCACCTCTTGTCTTTGTGTAGTGGGGACTATAGGGATGCTGAGGGGTGGACCTAACCTTTCAGCTTTGATCCCCCAACAAGCTGAGGGATCCTCCACCCAGCAGTGTGCTGAGGGACCTGGGTCAGTGGCAGCACTGTGGGTCCAGCATCCCATACTGGGGCCACCCCCTGTACCAGCAGCCCCTTCTGGTGTCCAGTGCCAGCCAGTTCCACTCAATGTTGCCTGGGATGCCCCTTCCCCGTGTCCCAGTCTGTGTCCCTGGTTGTTCTGAGCTGTGTTTCTTCTCTCCCCAGCCCTGTTTGCAGTACTGGCCTGAGCCAGGGCTCCAGCAGTACGGCCCCATGGAGGTGGAATATGTTTCTGGTGCAGCTGATGAGGACATCGTGTCACGTCTCTTCCGAGTCCAGAACATCACACGGGTGAGGAGCTCTCCTCTGCCTCTGTACCACTGGAGGGTGGTCTATGGGGTGGGGGGCTTCACCTGTGTCTCAGTGTGTGGCCAGGTGCCCTCCTGGCATCCCTCAGTGCAGCTGGGTGAGCTCCTGTGCCGGGGGTAGGTTGCTTGTGGTAGCCCCTGAGCTGGGGAAGGGTTGGGGCATCACCAAGAGCTCCTTTATATGAGTAAAGATCTTTGGAGAGCAGAAGGATGATGCTTTTACTAAGGCTAAGCAGTCCTAGAGCTTGTCACTGCCTGGCCAGGTAATTCTCCATATAAACAAACTGAATGGTGCTGTAGATGCTGGTGTCTCCTTCACCTCCTCCAGAGAATGCAGCCCCAGCTCTCCTCCTGGCAGAGATGTGCCTGTAAAATTGGTCATGGCTCCACCCAGCCTTTCTGGACTTCATAGCTCCTTGCAAGGTGTCAGATAACTCTGTAGGAAGACCTTTCTCATCCTGCCTGAAGGATCCATCTTTGTCTGCCCTGCCACTCATGTATCACAGGATGGAGACTTCTCACATGGGCACCAGCTACCCTGAGACCAGCAGAGCCCTTTTGCTGCTGAGTGAGAAGATCCACACAGGTTTTCACCTGTTGTCCTTGTTCCATTGGTGCTTGGCTGGTTCAGCTTGGCTTCAGATGAAGAAAGGCAGTGAAATGGGCAAGGGCTAGGGACCAGGATGAACACCTCATGTGGGCACACAACTGTGCACAGGAAAAAAGCTGATTTAACTGTAAACACCAGCCATGAAGAGGTGGCCTTCTCGAGGTCTTTAAATCTCCTGAGGCTTGAGCCCAGTGCCCCCCATGGAGGTCACTGGGCAGATGGGAATTAGGGAGCTTGGAAGGGAACGTGAGGCTTGGCTGACGGCCTGGCTGGGAAGGGTGCTTGGGGGGGGGGGCTGGGAGGAGATAAACCCTGATTATCTGGACTCTCCATGGGAGCATCTGGCATTTCTTGGGTGTCAGCACAAAATCCTTCACCAAATGTGCTTTTGCTCCCAGGTGGTAGAATGTTCCCCATGTTAAATTAAAATGCAGCGTGATTGAAATCTCTGGATCAAAGAAGAGATTTCCCCAGGGACCAAGTCCCTGGAGGAGAGGCTGGTGAATTTATGGAGGTGCTTCTTGCTGAGCTGGTTTGGGGGGAACTGGGTGTTGGAGGGTGTCATGGGTCTTCCAGAACCCAGCAGAGCTTCACCTGAGCTTCAAAATTATCCCAGAGCTGTCAGAGGAGTTGTCTTCTCTTTTAATGCCACTTATTTGATTCATCTTCCCCTTCTTCCTTCCTGGTGCAAAATCTCAAGGCCAGGGAGGTCAGACCCATCCCAGCCACATCACCAACCCACATCAGAGCTCCCAAAAAGGTTCAGAAAACCCTTGTGTGGTTGGAATAGTCACTGAATGCCCCAGCACCCACTCCTAGGCTGGGGCTCTCTGCAGAGCCACAGGAATACCCAGACCTCCTTATCTGGTGCTCACCCTCCCCCTCAGGCATCTGAAATTGGGGGGACAGAGCCCTCCAGAACCGAGGATCCCCTCTCTGTGTCTGACCCCATCTGTGTCTTACCCACCTTTCTGCTCCAACACGTGCTCCCAACTCTTGTGCTGCTGATCCCTGGGTTGCAATGGGAGTGTGTGACCCATAGTTTCATCCCATCAGGTACTCCTGATGCTCCAAGTTCTTCAGAGCAAGAGCCCCCACCATCTGCCTGGCTAAAGCCTGGCCTCGTTTAGCTTTGTGGATGAAATCCTCCTCCTGGAGCCTGCTAACCAGATTAGGTTTCAAACTTAACCAGATTACCAGGGTCTTTAGGCGCAGTTCCACTGCTCCCCGCCTCTGTGGGTGGCAGCTTCTCATCAGCCCCCTGGTTTGCAGCAAACACAACAAAAACATCCTCTGGGATCTTCTGTGTGCAAGGCAAGGAGGTGATGGAGAAGCTTTGGGGACATTCAGGGGTCTGGTAGTACGTTTTGGGAGACAGAGACAGCTTGAGATGCTGTGAGTTGGGATAAACCCTGTCAGTGGAGCTTCCCCTGGGTGGTGGAACCAGTGTGGGCTGAGGGAGGAGAACCATCCCAAGCACCGAGAAGGGGTTCTCTCTTCCTCTATTAGCACGTGGCAAACCTCTCTTGTCCTCCATGAAACCTCAAATGAGGGCAGCCCACGGGTTGCAGCTGATGAACTTTGCTTTTGTAGTTGCAGGAGGGGCACCTGATGGTCCGGCACTTCCAGTACCTGCGGTGGTCGGCGTATCGAGACACTCCAGACTCCAAGAAATCCTTCCTGCACCTCCTGGCCCAAGTGGAGAGGTGGCAGAAGGAGAGTGGTGATGGCAGGACCGTGGTGCACTGCCTGTGAGTGTCAGCTGCAGAGGAGCAGGCTCTGGTGCCCAGGGAGGTGCCACCAGCTCACATGTCCACAGTTCTGCCTGGAAATCCTGTCAAAAGCCCCCACTGAGGTGACTTTGTCCCCACGTGGTGTCATCTCTCCCACACCATGAGCTTTAGGTGAAGCACCCTGTGGTCACAATGTCAAACCTCCTCAGGGAGATGGGTGCTTAGTGGGAGTGCCACCCACAGGCAGTGATGCTGCCATCCAGGCTGGTCCCCTGCTTTGCAGCAGGGCTTGGCAGAGGTCCCAAGCCCTGCCACCTCGTTCCTTGCTTGTAGTGGGCTCCCAGGGGATGTGACAGGAGCTGTGCAACCCCCACTGCTTGCTTCTCACCGAGGTGGACGTGTTCTCCATCCCCCTCCCAGTTGGGTTTGTCCAACTGGGACCCAGCACGTTTGCAGACTTGGTAGAGACAGCAGGAGAGCCTTTAATCAAAACTTAATTACAGCCTCGTCCATCTTCATTAGCTGGAGGGTAATTTGAGAACGTGCTTTATGAAACATTGGCATCATGTTCTCTCTTCCTCTCCCCCATCCCCTTCACTGCCAGGAGTCAGATGTGGTGGTGTGGGAAAGTTTCAGCCCAGGATTGGGGAGAGGTACCCAGCAGGTTCTGCCCTGGGTGAAACCTGGCATGGTTCTTCCAGCCACCACTACCCAACAGCTCATCAGCCCAGCACAGTGGGTGGTAGAGGGACCAAGTGGCATCCTCAAGGTCACAAGAGCAATTGATCCCTGACAGGGCTGGAAACTGAGCCCAGATGTCCAAGAATCAGCTCGAGTGGTTCAAAAAGTTGTTTCATGCTCTGTTGTGGCTCCTGTGAGTACCCAAGGGCAGGATCACAGCCCCTGCCACCATAGGTCTGGTTTAGGTCCCTTAGTTTGGAAGGACTGTGGAGAATGAGCCCCTGCTCTGGGACATCTGGGACGCAGAGATGGATAGAGAAGGAAGGATTGGACTAGATGGTCTTTTGAGGTTCCTTCCAACCCCAAACATTCTGTTATTTAGATGGTCTAAGGCCAGCTTCTCACCACCAACACGTTTTTCTCCCACCAGGAATGGAGGTGGCCGGAGTGGCACCTTCTGTGCCTCCACCATGATCCTGGAGATGATCAAGTGTCACAACATGGCAGATGTTTTCTATGCTGCAAAGACCCTCCGTAACTACAAGCCAAATATGGTAGAGACCTTGGTAAGCATCAGACACCCACTGACCTCCACTCCAGCAGGGAGGAGAGGTGCTGGGGGGTGCTCACTTCCCAGAACACCTCCTTTCCCTTCCCAAATCCCAGTGAGCACTCTGGATATCCTCACGCTGAGCTTCTCTCACTGAGTGTACCCCAGGCTGGGGTGACCAGGGAGGAGAGGCAGCTCTGGAAAGCAGCCTCAGATTTGCTTCACCTCACCCTACCCATGTGCCCTTGGCATTGAAGCTGGGAAGTCCTTCCCTGGAGTAAGAAGAGAGGTTTGCAGTAATTCCTGGGATGTAATTGCAGTTTTTCAGAGCGTTTGAGGCACCTGGAGCAGCTCTGAGGTGGAGATGGGCAAATCCCTGCTGGAAGTAGAAAAGAGAGCTGTGTTTGAGTGGAGTGAATTGATGGATGAGCTGCTGGGGGGCAGTGATGGAGTCACATTTCATAAGGGGGAGGCTGGAGGTGGCAGAGGGGCAGGGTGGACAGCTCTGGGGTCCAGGGAGGACAAGGGGATGCAGCAGGCATGTGGCCCTGCCCCTGCTGGAGGGATCCAGGTGCCCAGGGATCTCTGAAAAGCAATCGGGTGGAAATGTTTCCCCTGCTGAGATTAGAAAAGCCCTAAGTTGCAAAATGAACTGGTTTGGTGGAGGGGAGGGGATGTGATTTGCATTAGGAATTAAAGCAGAGGAGAAGGTGAGGGAGGGGAGCAGAGGGAGGGATGAAGATAATGGAAAGATGATGTGACAAGCGTGAAGCCACCAGGCCCATAGGGCTCAATTGCAAAGGTATTTAAAAAAAAAGACAACATTTTCCTTCAGGACATGAGTGTTTCCAGCCTCAAATGAACCTGAACTGGCTATTCTGGGAATCCCAGTCTTCCAGAGCCACTGGTGGAGGGAGCTGCAGCCCCTTCCCTGCTGTCCCTGCACCTTCCCCCTCTGTTGGCCCCTGGCGTTGGATTTTTATCGGATGATAAACAGAGACAATCCCTTTTCTTAATCCAAAAAGCAGGATGATGTGCTTCTGATCTAAGCTGTCACAGCCTCCTCTGTTTGAAGTCCTCCTCCCTTGCCGGCTGCTCCCACCTGGGCTCCCCCAGTAGCCACGGGGAGGAGATAATGGGATTGTGGGGCCGGTGCTCAAGCTGCTGATGAGGATAGAATCAAGGAATGGTTTGGGTTGGAAGGGATCTTAAAGCTCATCCAGTTCCAACCCTGCCAAGGTTGGAAGAGCCCCATCCTTGGCTGGATGTGGGGCTTCCCCACCTCTCTGGGCACCCTGGGCCACTGTCTCACCACCCTCCTGGGGAAGAAATTCTTCCTCATGTCTGATCTGAATCCACCCAGCTCTAGTTTTAATCCATCCCCTCCAGTCCTATCACTACCTGACAGCCTAAAAAGTCCCTCCCCAGCTGTCCTGTAGCCCCCAGGGATCTGGGGGGGATGAGCTCTCCCAACTCACCCCTTCCTCTCCCTGCCCTTGCTCCCTGAATGCTCTCACCTGATGTCCCACTGCCTCCTTCCAGCTGCAGCAGAAACCTTGTTGATTTGGGTTTTTCATCTCCCCTGGGGCTGGTTTTGTTGGTTGGGTGCTTGAAGGAGCAACATCTCATGGAAATGGGCACTTCCAGGGTCTGAGCTCCCCTGTGGGTTTTGGTGCTGTGGGTTGTAGGAGGACAGGGGAGCCCAAGAAAAGGTCGAGTGAAGAAGGACATGGATGGAAACTGCCAACAAGCCACATTTCAGTGGGGTTTTTTTTTTTTGCCATACAACCAGGAGCCAGCCAGGCTGGGCTCTCTCTTTGTACCAAGGGTGGGGAGCAGAGTGTGGGAAGATGCTGACACCATCCATAGTCACCTCAGGAAACAGGCAGGATGGGAGGGTGAGCCCGGCCTGGCCGTCACGGGTGGGTCAGACTTTGACCTGAGCACCAAAGTGCTCCTTTGTTTGGCATTTCCCTTGGAAAACTTGTATTTCTGGAAGTGAAAACTCCTGGGACTTCCCTTCACGCCTCTCCCCACGCACAAAGCAAACGCCCAGACCAACAATTCCTGCCAGGGATGGAAAATGGGATATATTTCTATCCTCAGCAAGAGCATTTGTGATGAGGAACATCCTGGCAGGCAGGACAGGGCACCTCTGGACAACACTTGAGCACCCTCCCTGTTTGCGCCCTCTGCTGAACATGAAGATAAAGAAACTTCTTGATTTCAGGGCTTTAGCTCAGCATCACCCCTTCCTCTCCCTGCCCTTTCCCTACCCATGACTCTGCCACCACCTGATTGACAGGTGCCAGTCACTGCATGGTGGTGATGGGGTTTGTGCTCCATGGTTGGTGGAGCCCTGCAGTGGTGCTGCTTGGTTTGTACTCCAGTGTGGTGGAGAAACCCTGTTCCCGTGCCAGGGGGATGTCTTGTCTGTCCTTCAGCGGGGTGAAGGTACCACATGCCCCCAAAATGCAGGAAATTTGGCTTGTCTGGTGCCAGTGATTCCAGGGATGGTTCACATCCGCCTGGATCTGTTCCTGGGTGACTTGGTCTAGGTGCCCCTGCTTTGGCAGGGGGGTTGGACTAGATGATCTTCTAGCTCCCTTCCAACCCCTAATATCTGTGAATCTATGAATCCCCTTCCCCAGCCATGGGTGGTGGTTGCTCAAGGCAGAATTTCTCCAGGCTGTCTCTTCAGCAGGATTGTCACAGGAGCCAGCAGAGGGTCACAACCCCCACCAAGGGCTGGCACACCCCGTAGATCCCCTCCCAGGCTTTTCCTTGGCACTCCCTTCAGGGACCAGCTTCTGTGGGATCCCACCACCCTCCTCTCTCTGCCAACAGGAGCAGTATCATTTCTGCTACGACATAGCACTGGAATACCTGGAGTCCCTGGAGAGCAGATAGCACCTCGCCAGGAGCCGGGGTGGTGCCGCCCGTGCCTCCCGCGCTCGGACCTTGAGCGGAGGAGGGAATCCGGCCAAGGGCCCGGCGGAGAAACCCATGGGAGCCAGGAGAACCAAAGGACCCAGGGGGGCTCGTTGGCCTCTCCCCCACCTTCCATCTTCTGCTTTCCCACCTTCTCTTCCCACCCTCAGCGTGTCCGAGCGGCCGCGGGCGGGATCCCCGCCCCGCTTTGGATCCCGGGCTTGGCGTCTTCAAAGCAGCTGGAGAGGAGGAAGAGGGAGGCCAGGAGGAGCTGAGGGTGTTTCCCATCAGGGATGGATATTTGGAGGAGAGATGGGGCTTTTGTAAACGTCCCTGGAGTCGAAGCTGCTGTCTGAGGAGCCCTGGTGGCTGCCAGCAGGTTGTGCCCGTGGGGAGAACACGCTCCGAGCTGGAATGAAGACCCTGAGAGGAGCTCTTGAGTTTCGGCTTCTTCACACCATGAGCTTGATCTTTTTAGTCCTGTGAGTTGCCACCTTTGGTGTATCCAGCCCTGGACAGAGCAGGGATGAGGGATGGGAAGTGTGGGGTTGGGGCTTGGTGGCTGCCTGGGCTCCCACTGCTGCGTGGGGGATGCTGAGCACACGATGCCCCTCTGCAGAGACCGACCCAGATCCCTCCTGGCACCTTCCCAGAGCTTTTCATCTGATGGTTCCCCTCCATTTCCACACCATCTTCTCCACCTGCAGCAATTCCTCCTGAGCTGGCACCAGCCCACGGGTCCATTTCAACCCTTCCCTTGTGAATCAACCTTCAGTGCCCTGAAACAACACCCTCCAAACTTCAGGTCCATCCCAGGTACCTTCTGGATGCTGCTCTCAGGCAGGTCCTCATCGATGCCACTGGTTTTTTTTGCTGGGTGGTTTGTTTTGGTGGTGGGGTGGGGTGAGCTGTGCTGAAGCCCTGAGCAGGGCTGGGGACACCTGGGGACAAGAGTATGGGACTGGGACTGCTGATTGAGGGTTCCTGATGGGTTTTTGGCTTCATCCTGCTGCAGGCAGCTGTGAGGTGTCACTTTGGCTGGCTGGTGGTGTGGTAGCTGCAGGGGCTTCTGCTCCCTGGTTGGTAGAAAACTGTGGTCGGGGTTTTCTCTCTGCAAATAGCCTCAAGAAGGTGCAACCAGAGGGATGCAGCTCTGGGGTCTGACCCAGAGACTCAAGGAACCAAAGGGAGGTTGCTCCTCTCTTGAGGACCAGCAGATCCCCTCAGTCATATTTTGGAGGGATGGAGCAGAACAGGTGGAAAACTGTCCCCTGTATGCTGGAGGTTGCACATAGGCAGCCCCATCCTTCATCCTTCCCATCCTCCATGCTCCCTCATCCCATCTTCAGCCCCATCTCCTGAGGGCAGGGGAGGCTTCCCCACACTGCCTGCCCAGAGTCTGGGGATCCCCAATCCCCAGGGAGTTGCCTTCAGATCCGTGCCATGACTGAAACCCTTGGAAGACATTCAGCTATGGCACGAAGCCTGTGCCCAGGGAACCAAACCCAGGAGCTCTTTCCATGTCCCTTCCAAGGGTGGAGGAGACCAACCAGCTCAGTCTGTGCCCTCTGGGGACACATCCTACCCTCTGCCCTGCAGACACCCAGGGGTAGTGATGGAATTTCAGCACCACCAGGAGGTTTTGCTCAGACTCTTGGCATCCCCAGGTGCTCTCTGAGGAACCTGCAGGGCCTGGTGAGAATTCATTCCAAGGGCTATACAACGTTCTCCCCCTTCTGCCCATCCCTGCTCTCCAGCCCTGCCACCCACCCACATCTTGTGACCAAATAGGCTTTTCACCCCACTGGAGCCTGCAAAACTCCAGTTCCACCAGTAACCTGGGAACACCAGTACTGGCATCACAAAGCTGTGACTTGGAAGAAATGGGGGTCCTTTTCCCAATCCCCCCCACCCTCTCTGGATGTGTCTGTGCTGTCCCAGGGTGCCAAGAGGGTCCCAGGGTCCAGAAATGGTTTGGTTTTTGTATGAAAAAGGCTGAGTGAGCCTCTGAAGTTCCTGGGAAGGGGAGGATGTTGGCACTGGTGATTCCCAGGGGTTGTTGGGGATGCTGCTGCCTCATCCCAGACCTGCTGGGAACTTGGGCCACCTGCATCCACTGGTCCAGAGGGTGGGAACATCCCATAGGTAAAGAGCTGCCAGAAAGAAGACAAAAAAAAAAAAAAAAAGGAAAATTACCCCCCCTACTTAGTCCTAAAGAGACAGCAGAGCCTGGATGAGTTGTACATAGGTTTTAAAATCAAGATGATTATTTTATTTTAATTTTTCTTTTTGATATCTCCTTGCTGGATGTCTCTGGGTTTTGAGGGCATCTCTGGAATCCCAAGTGCTATCAAAACCCAACCCACCTCCCAAGGCCTCCCAAGATGCTCGTGTGACGTGAGGCAAGGATAACCTGTACATAGAAAAAAAATATATATAGAAATCTATATATATAAAAAAAATATAC
>JAOEGS010012909.1:0-30699 GCA_025447755.1 Corythornis vintsioides | reverse complement strand
TCCAAAGGACAGGCATTACCCCCCTCCCCCCTCATACCTAGTTTAAAGCTCTATCTATTAGCCCAGCCAATTTATAATTTATACTTTGGGACTCTTCACTTGAGTCCTCTGGATTTTTCCTTCAAACTGCCCCCTAAGTGGCAGTAAAATAAATATTGGTTTGAGAAAAGTTCCTTAACCTGCTGATCTGGATTCAAAACATTCAGGAAGGTTAGCAAACTTTTCTGAAAATCCATTTTCAATTTGGAAAGAAACAAAAAAATATAACAACTTGTCTTATTATGTTTAGAGATTTCAGAGAAGTCTGGATATTATGTAGTTAAAACTCATCTCTGATGGATCATTTTCATCTACAGAAAGAATTCTACATGAGAGAAGTATTTCATCACCTATTTTCTAGACGAGAAAAATGAAGCATGGGAAAACAATATGACGCAGGAAATTCAGAGCTTGAACTCTTAGCATCCCACAGGTGGTACGTAGCTTTATCCACTAAGCCACATGATACGCTTTCTCTCATTCCTCCAACAAATGAGGAATACACAGTATTTGATTCCTGTCTGGTAAGAACACTGAACACAATTTAAATACCAATAAAAATATTATTTTAGTGATCTCATTTTCCAAGAAACTGAATATTCATTTTAATCCCTTTTACTTAAAAATGCAGCTAGCCAGTAAGTTCTTAGACCAGATTAAATGAGTCAAATAGTAAGGGGTCAGCAGCCACTCTAGCAAACTACTAGCAGCCTGTCTGCTAATACTTATTTTTTCTCTGGCAGGAAGACAGTACTTATTTTTTTCCTACTTTCATTGAGAGGGCAGATCTGGATCCACACTCCTTCATGGTCTGTAACTTTGCATCAAGAATTTGTTTTGCATTGAGAAATTGTTTTAGCAATGAGGAAATAACTGGGACTTAGTTACTTTCTTCCCATTTCAACTTCTACATTTCCATGGGAATTGGAAAGCCTTGGAATATTACCATAGAAAATTATGATTATTTGGGGTTTTTTTCCCATTCTTTGATGCACATCTAATTCCTATGAACCAATCACGGTAACAGGTACAAGAATGTTGTTTTGAGTTTACACTGCCATGTTTATTTTACTTATATTGGCCCACTGCTAAACCAAGAATTTTTAACTCCTTGAGAAACTTTTAGCCACAAGAAAACTAGGATTAGATCAAAATTGTCCATATGGCACCAGTGGCATCTTCTTTGGTGTATGAATAGATATGTGGAGAGCTCTGTGTGGAAATGAATATTCAAAGCACAAGTTCTTAGAAAAGACCTTACATAAATGACCCAAACATAATCAGGGGATGTATTTTCATGGACATATGGTCATTTATCCTCAGATTCAGATCTGGTCCTATCTCTCTGAAACATTAGTATGTTGCTCAATTTTACAGATGGAATCTTCTACACCCATTCTGAAGTAACACTAGAGGGCAATGATGCATAAGATACTCAGAATTTCTGAGCCTGAGAATATTTGAAATGGGTGGTCTTTGTTTCTTTACAGTTAAGCAAAATTAATAATTTGCTTCATTTGTTTGCTTTAATTTGGACAGGACTTGTGCTGGGATAAGAAAAGAATAAGAAAAAAATTCACAGAAGACTGGAAATGAGAAATCACTTGTTTTCTTTCACATTGCTGTGATATTCTTAAAATAGATAAACTCATTAAGGAGGTATATCTGCATACAGGGAAGGGGTATCTCTTCCAAAGAAAATATTAAAGGACATCTCTGAATTTATTTTGTATTTTGTGGAAGCAGTGACAGAGAAAAATCTCAAGGAATGGAAAAGAAGGGATGGAGAGAGAAAAGGGAAAACAGATAGAAAAGGGGGAAAGTGGAAAAAAAGTGTTTATAGAGGACAGTAGAATTTAAAAATTGCCTCTTCATTGTCAGTATCTTACCTGCACAGCCCAAAGATTGTACTTACTCTTACTGACAAGTCTCTCTGCAAGTTTTAAAAATAAAAGTGGTTGGTTGGTAAACTGAGAGTTTGGCATGGGAGAGAAGGAAGGGTTCAGTTAGGTCTCTTTGCTTTTGAATATAATTCATCATCCTTTCACATTGTGTCTTGGGCCATGTATTATTAACAAATTTGCTTATTCAGATTGCTGTTAGAAAAGGATATTGTCTAAATCTTGGACATTTCATGCTGCTGGAAAATAAAACAAAAACCTTTGTATCTTAGAGCTCTCAATAAATTCAAGGTACCTGGATGGCTTTTTGTCTTGAATTTATGGAACTGATGATTAACATCTTCATGGTGCATTCAGTCATCAAGAGAAGGCTTTGCTTCAAATGAACTTTCTTTTAGGAACTTCAAGTGCAAAATTAATGAATCAGGATTCAGTCTGGAAGAAAGAGATATAAGTGTGAATGATCTGTAAGAGGGAGCGAATGCTTAGAAGAGTTTTTATAGCAGGGCACTTCCTAATACTACAATCATAATAATAATAACAGTAACAGAAATAATGCCTACTTTTTACATTTCACTTCCCATCAGCAGAACTCAAGTAATTATTTTCATTTCTTATCTTAAAGACAGTGCTACCAAAGCAAGGAATGAGATAATGCCTTATGTGTTTTCTATTATGTGTGTTTTTAAGTAATGTAGCAGGACTGTTTTTCTTTTTGTTCTACTTAGGCAGGATGCAGAGAAGGACCAAATAGCAGATAAAACACTTTTTGAGAATCCACGTTTTAGATAGATAACAGTAATTTCCTTAGAGGTGAGGTAGGGATCATTTCATGGCCAAACAGGATATCTGTCTCCTTTGAGAAGAAAAAGAATATGCTTGTTACATTCAAAAGCCTCAACATTTCTGCTTTCAAACATATAGCACAGAATTAGCATGAGGCCACATTAATATGGCATGTTATTGATGGTAGATACTACCTATCAGTTTAAGCCAGGCAGCTTAAAAACAGATTATGTTCTTTTTAAGAAGTCTTAAATTGCTCATCAGACTGAGCGGGGTTAATTTTTTTTTCCTCCTAAAGCCAATAGAAAATTATCATGCCATATGAAATTAATTCAGGTTATGATAGTGTGGCTGTATAAGCTAGAGGACAATTCATGGAGATTGCTCAAAACAGACAGATTTCATGTTGTCTTCAATGAGCCTTTTCGTTGAAAAATTTCTTGTGATGCATTTTGTTTCCAGTATAAGTTGAATATGACTTCTGTGTTTTTGAGCCTCTCCAAGATAATTCGGTTCATTTGTTTCTACTTTATGTACCTGTGTTCCATAAGTCTGTATTCACTTTGTCATTGGCAGGGTATGAAAGGGAACAATAAGGATATTCACATGGGTCAGGTTTCCCTAAAGAGATCTTGCCTCTCATACTAGTGGTGTTATATCTGTTAATCCAAACTTAAAAATTAATTGTAACAATTAATTTCAGATATATATTATTAGTTTTAAGCATTCTAGTTTTTCTGTCAGCCACTTTATATTACCCACATGTAATGACCCTTGCACACATAAATCAGCCAGGAAAATTTAACTCCCTTACTGATTAACCCACTTCTGTTCATTTCCATTCTTTTCATGCAAAACTCTGAACAAAATGCTCAGTTTTTACTTAGTCTTCTTGAAGAAGTAATGCATAACTAAACCCTTTAGTGAAACTTGGAAAATTGCCCTTCAACTCCTAAATGCTGACTACTAACTGCAGGATTTTTAAGTGTTTTGCTCTACTGTATTTAGCTCCACTATGCTAGATTATGCTTGAATCTCACACTACCCATTTTTGTTGAATGAGGTAATAATTAAACACATGCAGTCTGTAGAACAGAAAGTGTTATTCAACTAACCAGCAAAGGTCACAGAATAAATACATTGACAACTTCCTAAGAAAGGAGATTATCCAAAGTCTTGACTTGGTGTTATTTAAAATCCCAAGACACAAGAGAGTTTTTATTCCCTCTCAGTTCTTTTGTAGTTTGGGGATTTCTATGTATTGCTTAGCTTTAATTTCTGTCAAAGCCATTCAATCAACTCTGTTGACTGCTTGGTAAAATTCTCTTCTACACTTGGGTTGGTATGTACTGACGAAGGTTATCTGCACTATTAAACCTTTAACTTGTTGTCTTTTGAAGAGATCATTTTGTATTTTGCTATGGCAGAGCTGTAATTAGATCTGTTAATTAAAGACAGAATGAACTTTTTAAAAACTCTAAACCCCTTTGCATTTTTTATAAGTTTGCTTAGGTTGCTACTGACCTTTGTAAAGGGTTTGCCACTGCTTATTAATTGTTAAATTTTAATTAGGCATGCTGATTAATGTGCTAGCCTTTGCAATAAATAAAAGGTAGCTTCATTTATAATCGGTTATTTACCAGTCTACAGTGAAATTATCTGCTTACCTAGAACACAGTTAATTTAACATATTTTGATAACAGTAATTGGTAGTATGTAAAACCCAAGCAGATAAATGTAATGACTCCCTGATTCAAAGATTGGGTTACAACTGCAAACTGAGCTAGGACACTGGATCTAAAAATTTTCCACATGCACTTGAACTAAATGACTTTAACAGCTGGTAATACAGGGTATTTTTACTGAAATTCTTTCAAAACATGTCTCCCAGAGAAGAGTTAACCCTTCTACAGAAAAAGCAGGCCAGACTGGGTTGAGGTAGTCAGTCCTGGTTGAGGTAGAGGCAAGTGGCAAAAATCACCCTTAATTTCCACACAGTCCCTGTGAAACTTCAGAGACCAACAGCCAACCAATCTGCACTGTTCTTATGAGGACACACCACATACATAATGAAATGCTGCTGCAGCTGGTGTGGATTTTCCAGCTGCTTCACTTTGCCTTGAAGAAAGGCAAACTTGATTCACTTTTTGCTGGAAGTTTATAAAGTATCTCTTCCTAAGGACTAGATAATTAGATAATTGTTGTGTTGTCTGTATTATTACTGATGAAATGTTGCATACATTTCATTAGGGATGGTCCAAACAGGTCTTGAAAGCTGATGAAGTGCACTGCTCAAAACTGTGTCTGTGGTGCCAGGGGTTCCCTGTCCTCTGACCACCTCAAAGCATGTGGACACTGCTGTTTGGTTTGATGCCAGTTCTTCAAGTGTCCAGTGCTGCTTTCAAGACTCACACTGCAAGCAGCAGGGCTGATGATTGACTTGCCAAGCTGATGTCAGGCAGTCATGAAAGTACTTCTTTTTAAAGGCTAGTGCTTTGGGAGAATTTTACCATACTGTGGGAATATTTTGCTAGCGTTACACCTAGTTGCTAACTGAAGAAGTCTCTCTTACAGTGAGAATTCAGAGACAGTAAGCAAATTAATTTTCTGGGTCCTAAGAAGTAGGTCTTTCCAGAAAACATTTCATCAGAATCCTTACTTGTGACTCAGTGATATTTGTTTGATTATCCCAGAGGTTTCATAAGAGGCCTAAGTCAATTTTCAGAGACCATTCAAGTAACCCGTCTGCTGTTAACCCTGTTTATCCACAGATATTCCAGGAAAGTCTACTAAAGTTTACTTTTGAAATCAGGTATGATTGCATTCCTGGTTTCTCTTTTCCCTGCAATGAAAAAGTGATAGATGTGTCTGAAAGCTTCTATCCTTACATACATAAAAACTACACTACATCTTCAGCACAAGGTGGGGCATGCTTCATCTGATGCTTCAAGACACAGGCTAATACATCTTACACAGTGTTGTTGGTTTAAGTGAGGACCAACACTCTAGAAATACAGTTCCTCCTACAACAGAAAATGGGGCATGAAATAGAGGCTGCATATCAGTCTTTTAATAATGATCTCCTTGGAGCTGTATTAACAAGCTGGAAGCAAGGAATTATGGTTGAGCAGAATTTCTTCCCCTTGAAGTTCGAATAGCAGCAGGACATGAAGGAGCTGTAATAGAATGTTATTTTACAAGAAGTAAATAATGTAATAGAGTCTATAAGGATGTCAAGTAGGAGAGTTAGAACTGTCATAGCATAATCCTGACTTGAGCAGCAATGTGTGAAAAAGTAGCCTGCAGCAGTTTTTCCAGTACTTCAATAATTTCTGCTTTCTCACTGATCTTTGTGTACTCTACTTACCTTGTCAAAAAAATGTTTTGCCTTGTGTTAAAATGCTAGCTAAAACAGGAAAATGTATTCCCAGAAATCCCAACTTTTATTTCTTTTTGAGTTGTTGAAAAGGAACTGTATTCCCTTTACTTAAAAAATATGAAGAGCAGTAAAACCATAAATAAAGTCTGTGTCTTTGTTGCTTCTTTTTCCTTCTGACCAATGAATAATTCAAAAAATTGGCAGTATTACACTTCAGATCCTTGTAATATGATGGCAGTTTTTCCAACAAGTCCTTCAAATGTAAGCTCAAGAGGGTCATGAAACTACACATTTATCGTTACTGGAATACAACATCTGAGCTATTGCAGCACCTTTTCATCATTATTGTAGCAAGCAGAGAGGACAAGTTCACAACCACATAAAACGCTAAGAATTAAAATGAAGATACCAAAAAGGGGGGGAAGTCTATTTTTTAAAAATTTATCTCATAACATTATAACACCTACTTAAAGTTCCATAAACTGTTATTACAGGAATGTAGTAAAGTTTGGGGGACAAAGTAAACTAAACTTTCAGGGTTGCTTTGCTCCTGCCTTCACATCATGCAAAGAATTCGAAGTATGTACCCCCAAAAGAATACTCTCACAAACCTTGCCTAGCACAAATTTGACATTCTACAGAATCCTGACTTTCCTTTTAAAAAAGTGTTGCTTCTTTTGCTACTTTACTGATTAGTGCTCTTGCAGAACCCAAGATTCTATGCAATTCTCCCACCCCATCCTAGTCAGAGCCTCAGAAATACTATGCCTTATTTTTGATGCAAATTGTATTGGCTTTTCCAACTTTGAGACAGACCTTTCATATCAGTTTTGTGTAATGTGTTTGTATGGAATATTTGTCTTGGTTTTAAGGAAATACATTAAAAGCTTTCACTGAGAATATGAGATATTGCATTGTCCTTGAAATTGTGTTAGGTCCTTCAAAGCCATTTAATCTCAATTAAAGCCAAGCATACAAGATAAGGTGCTCTGAAGATGCATTAAAGCGTGTTATAGTGCCAAGTCTCTGTGCACTTTGACACATCCTAAAAGCACTGTGGCATTGGTTTAAAGGTACGGTTCAAAAATCTCCTTGCAACCCATTATCCATGGATCATTAGCATAATTCAGAACTATTACAGTGTATTGTGCCAATGTGTGCTAACAAGAACTGTTAATGTATGAAGTTTTGACATGATAGATTGTAATGCCTCTGGCTCTCTCATGTCAACGGAAGTTTATGCATTAAATAAAACACACCAGGGGATTAGACAGTTAAGAGATTGGAAATGCACCATAAAGCCTTATAATTCAAAATCACCATTTGTAATCTGTGCTGGAGCTGAAAAGTACAACCAAAAGTTTGACCTCAGATGGATGGTTATTTATTTGAAATGAGTTTAATGTTCTCAGTATAGTCCTTCCACCACAGCAAAGTATCCTTCATATAATTCCTACTGGGATACTAAGGACTGTTGGCAAAATTAAGTCCAGGCTTCCCTCACAGTTGAGTGAGCACAAGACATTTCAGGGTGACATAAGCAAGTTCATGCTGCCATTGATTTGCTGCACTAATTCAGAGGATAAACAGAGGACTCAATTCTCCAGAGTTGTCAATCTGGCACCTTTCAAGCACATTTAGATTGGCATGGGCTTTTCTTTTCTGTTTTCTTTTTTTTCCTTCCTAATTACATGTTAAGTGCAGCAGTGTTAACAGATGTCACTAGGATATAATTTCCAAAGATTTCAAGAGCAAATAATGCTAGGAAAAAACTGATTCACAAAGAGATGTTTAGCTATCATTATCATTGAGAATAAATGACATTATTTTCTTAAAAGCTAGTTCAAATACTGGTTTTAGAGTTATTTTGTCATAAGATTTTGCACAAGATGCCAGCAGTGGAAAACAGTGTTGAATGACAAGCACACAGGAAGAACATGGTGCAATAGTGAGAATTCACCAGCCATGAAGATGAAAGGCATATTTACAGTGGTCTAACCTCCAAACCTATAATACAGTACATATTGCAAAATCCTACTGTGGCAGAAAATGTATTTATATTTGTAACATGCTAAAATATACCACATGAGTACCATAATATCCTGGTTCTACTTCCTATTTAATTTTTTTTTGGCTTAGAAAACCATTTTTGTATTTCTGTCCTCCTTAATTTATGAATAGAGGGTTTTTTTGGCAGCTCACCTACTACATAAGTCTGTGGTTAATAAATTTACAGTTGGTTTGACTGATAAAGTATTAAGAAAGAACTATGCAGGAACCTTAAGCAATCATTTTATCAGAATGCTTATTTATATCCCTACAAATAATTATTTCAGAAGCACAAAGTTCCCATTGCCTTCAAAGAAGGTGGTGAAAGCTGCAAAGAGGAAGCCTCTCTGAAAGAAGAGCTGTTTTAATACACTTGCCAAATGTGAACATACAAGTTAAAAATTATGCCCACAAATTTTATAATCTCTCATGATGATAACTGATTATTAACCTTCTTTTTGGAGTTCATCACCACTGTGTCTTTATTTTACAGTAATACATGAGTAATTTTCAATACGTATTTAGTTTGGACATGACAAAGCAGGTGACCAACAGGGATGAACAATACTCAACCCTTTGTAGGTAATGTACAGGACTCTATGTTTGTTTAATGCAGGCTGCTAACCGCTGCAAGTAACAATGAAAAAAGTAGAATAATAATTTGTGAAAACCGATTTTGATATAGGATGGGAATATCCCTGACGCTTATAAGAAACTACTGTTCATCTACGATACTGCAGTGCCTGAATCTATATCAGCACATCAAGTTCAACAAGTCTTTTCTGCACATCCTGAGCTGGCTGTGAAGATCTGTCTGGGAGCCATGTGGCCAGGCCAGTGAACAGGCAGCTGAAACCTGACCAGAAAGAAACCAGCTTGTCAGGCTAGCTCAAAGCATAGGGAAAGCAGATATGTATCTGTCTGCATCCGATCATGACTTCTACATTTTTTTTTCTGTCCAACTTTGCCCTTAGATTTAGAGATGAGATATTCTGATTTTGCCCATTCTGAGTATGCTTTCAGCGAGTTACTATCCCACTTAGAGAAAGCCTGTTAGCACCCTTCCCACTGACATTTGCCCATAGGCCCTGAAATCTCCAATACCAAAAATAGCAACAGGACAATACCTATTGCAGGACAACCTCAGCTGTGTTTATCTATCCTTCTACTGCATGTCACAGAAACAGCAGTTTCATCAAAACACATACAAATGTTATACTTTTACACTAGCATATCTTCCTCATATAGCTCACTGTTTAAAACATGAACAGAATCTGAGTTTTATCTTACTAGTGACCTGCTTCAGGCACATATTCCCAATACTTCTGGAACTATTTCAGTGATGAACTGTAGGTGGAGTTATTAACCCATCAGAAGCTTCTAACAGAGGAAAAGGCCCTCAATGCATTCTTTTCCAAAACATTTCTAATCTTTGCAATTGTTCATTTATTAAAAATCGTATATTTAAAAGTGTGGAATGGCAGAAGGCTGGAGTTATTAAGGTAAAACATATGTCAATATATCATGTAACAGATATGAAACCTGGTATAGAAATGCCACATGATTTCTTGTCCATAGATCATTAGCCCCCATCTGAACACATCTTTAATTACAGACATGCAGAGAAAGAACATAAGCCATAAATACAACTGCAAGAGGAGAACTCTTGAGATAAAATAAAACAAAACAAAACAAACACAAAAACCCCCACATTCTTAAAAATACAAATAGCCAAATTTGCTTGATAATTTTTTTTTTTTTTTTGGAAGCAATAGTTCCTCACTATATATGTATATATACATATGTTGTATGCATATATATACACATATAATAATGTATTCTCCCTCTATCAGTTAACACTACAGATCATTCTCTTCAGCCTTGTTTTCAGCAGAGCTTCACCTGGTTTTGAATTTGGACAACAGTCAGATACTTGTTCAGTAACATCACCACTGAGATAATACAAACAAAACCTGTTTTACTTTCCAAGACAAGACAAATGTCTAATGAAAATATTATGGTGACATTATCTTTTGTTGTAATAGAAGATCTTCTCTCAATTGTTACAGTACTTACACATTTCTAAGGAAGAAGAACACCCAATCAGCAGTGTGTTAAGAAAATCCCCTGAACTGCATCATAAGCAAGTTTCATTCCTTTTCAGTCACTTATTTAATGCAGGTATCTCTGAAGGATAAGAAACAAATCCTTCAGAGTATTCATGGAAGGGACTTTATTCTGAGAATGGTCAAATGGGATGGTCAACCAAACATTTGTTCAAGAGTGCAGAACATGACTTGCAGAGGAACTTTGCTGACCTGAAGGTTTTTTGCGTAATCTGAAACATCAGCTATGGAGCAAGTGAATTAGCAGAGACTACCAAGGCTGAAAACTAACAGCCAGTCCTAAGCAGCATCTTGGAAAGCTGTTTGCTTTCAAGACATTCCTCACCTCCTCCTCTGTCAATTTTTCAAGGGGTTTGATATGCATTTCCTTATCACTCTCATCAATATGAAGCTATCTAGGTACAGTTATGAAAACCAGTCTCATATCTTCTAGCCAGCTGTTCTCAGCAACCGAACACTCAGGCAAATACAGAAGTGTCTTCCTGCACCAGAAGATCAACAGAAGCCAGGGCACCACTGATGACATAATTGCTATAAGTAGGAGGAGACACTGGTTTGTATTTATAGGACCCTTGTATTCCACTACTGAGCACATTTGCCACAAGGCCTAAAAACAAGGTGGCTTGTGGGATTCTCTTCTTCAGCTAGACTGCTTCTGCTCCCTGCCTGTCAGCTTAGTGTAATAAACAAGGGCTGAGAGAAATAAATTGTTCTTAGGTAGTATTACTTGTATATTTTCAAAATTCACTTTTTTTTTTTTTGTCTTCTAACCATGAAAGAGCATGATCATCACCTTAATATGGCATTCATGTATATACATATATACCCCTATTCATGTGTATTTTCACTGTTAGCCTCATGTCAAACCTTTAATTTACACCAGAGCATTTTAGAAGGTGGACTAATTCTGAATATTACCAACACATTGATTATTGTCAATCAGAGCAAGGTGGTTCTACCAGCTTCTATGGAAGCCTACATAGTAGCTTAATGTGCAAATTTTCTTATGCAGATGCCACAACACAAATAGTACAAAGAAAATTGGTCATATTTACAGACAGTATGCCTTTTAGATAACTTTAAAATATGCAAAGCTCCCATTTAAAGATAAAATGCTTTGAGAAATATTTGTTATCATCTTTATGATACTGCAATTATTTGAACTGAAAATACTTCACACCTAGGAAGACAATAATTTGATGGCTTGCTAAAAGAAACAATAATGTATTCATGTTAAGATCCTGCATTAAATCAAAGAACTACTTGTAAAGATGTATGTTTGATTCTCTGCTACCCTAGGGCCACTTTAGACTACTCTGATAAAACTGCCTTAGATCATCAGTGCTGTTTATACAGTATAGCAGAAACTATACTGCAAGTTCTGGATAATATTTATAAACATGAGAATGTGCAGCTATTTTTTTAGGTATTGTATTAAAACCACTCTGAAAATGCTAAATGAGACGTAATAAAACTTATGAGCTGGTTATGATGATGATGACTTTTGATGCATTGTGTAATGCATCTGCTTTCAGAAGAACACTAGAGGTCTCTCTACACCTGTACTCATGTCATATCACTCTTGGAGTGCTTGTGTATAAACTCTTATTTTGGACCATAGTTTCTGTTTATGCTTTAGAAAATTTACCTCATATAACCCTAATGCTAGTGTATAAAACCCATTCATTGAATTAATTGGTTAATAAACCAATTACCTTTGGATATTTCTCTCTATAAGTGTGAAAATGAGATAATTCTCTTCATGTACATACTATGATCAGGCTAAAGCATTTGGAGCATTAGTCTTTTGAGTGTGAGTCAAGAATTACTGCAGGCAGTGGGACTTTTCATGTTGATTCCAGCTGCATCAGCATTTGCAAAAAAAATCTTACTACAACAGGGATGTCTATTAAGCTACATAATTTCAACAGATTCATGTATCACTCCACTCACTAATGCAGAGTTTACCTCTTAGGTTGTGTATGTGTTAACTAGTCATTCTCAAATTTTGCACTTTTTTTCAAGATCACTGAACTACTTGGTTTATTAAGCATTTTTCACACTCCTTACACATTAAGAAAACTTGACTTGAACACTCAGCACTCACTAAACAGTTTTTAAAGAAGAGCTTCTAAGGAGATGCTGCCATAAATATACTCAGGGTAGCATCTGCTCAGTGAAGCACATAAATCCCTCACGGTGTAATTCAGTGTCTTTGTCTGACTCCTGTCAGAGAGGCTACATAGAGATTCAGCATCATTACCATCTCTAAACTAACCTGTGGCACCTAAGGTGGTTACAGCTTCCAGACATTTATGCCACTCCTCTGCTGGAATTCATTGCCTTATGGCAGCGATAAGAGGACCCCTCAGGTGTGTGCTCCCTCAGGCACTGAGGTTTTCACATGGATTGTTCATAACAGCACAGCTAAGAGATCTCACCTCAGCTCTTGGAGACCCATTTCTCCCTCCTTTCTCCTCCGCTTAGTATAGTCTTTATCACCAGTTGTTGGAAAGAAGTGTAGAAATGCTTAGGAATAAATATAAAAAAACTTTAGATCTGACTCTACTGTCATTGGTACATACTTTGTATTAAGTGGATCAGTGAACACATGCCTTTTTTATGTTAAAGTCCCTAATAGTTAAAGAGTCCTGAAGTTGTCTAGCTTATTTTTCCTCACAGCAAATAATCAAGCCTTCCTTTTGGCATGTGGACATACTATTATCTCCATTTCAATCTGGGAAACCGAGTCACAGTGAGCCTGAATAGTTTGCTAAAAGACCACTCACAACATTTCAGGCAGACCAGAGCCAAAGCCAGGTGTGGAAAAGACAACTAAAGACTTGGACACTTAAGTGTTTCATCAAGTAACAGGGTATTCAATCTTTCTACCTGGCAGCAGGTTCTTATTAAACAAAATGAAAGTACTTTTTAACAGAATGCTCAGTTACATTATGGAGTTCAGTATAATTTAATGTTATGGAGAATAAAAACATAAGTGGGTTCAAAGAAGGAATTAAAAAAAAATTCCTATGAAAGACAGCTCTGTTTGTCTAAATAACAGACTTCTTTCACACTGGACTAAACACAAGTGCATGTGCAAAAGAAGCAAGTCCAAACTATCAGACGAGGCTAAAAAGGTTCACTGTTATATACATATTCCTTAAACACTACCCTCATCTTCCACCCTGCTCTGGAGAGAGGATGTTTCACAGAAAAGGATTTGTGTTGAAATTATTGCTCCAGCTGAGAGGAGAGAGAGGAAAGCTCCATTTCATGAGGGTATCTAGTAAGCAAGTGCAGTTATGGTTATATAATGCAAACAGGATTTGCAGGGAAGGAAGAGTTATTTTTATGTTTTTCCTCTAAGGCTGAGAGAGTTTGCTCCTATGAAAAGTATCGTGCATTATTTCAGAACGGATGGTTCAGGATATGCCATGGAACAAGCAAACGGTAATGATACAGTTTACATCGTGGTCAGAAGACTAAGCTTTTAAAGTCAATCCAAGTAGTTTTCCCCTTCCATTGACAGGAAATAGGACCTTTCTGACCTGACAAGTAGGGCTACCACACACTGCAATATGAGGTATGGAAATCAGTACAATGTAAGAGAACACAGACATTTCCAAAGGAGCCTTTCTACCTTTTTCAACCCAAGCACAGTACGATGGCTTTAAGGATAATTTTGAAATTAAGGGCACTGCAATGTTATTTTTGTTTTGCAAAGCAAATGCCAGTTCTACAAGTGTAATGTCAACTGAAGGCAGCTCAAGGCTATATCCATTTTTATTCCATGAGTGTACCAGGAACTAGTAGTAGTGCTGGGAGATTGCTGTGGAAAATGAGGGGATCTAAATGATTCTTTGTTTACAAAAATATTAAATATGTTTTTAGCAAAGTATCATGGTTATAGAACTAATTACCCTTCTCATATCCTTACTGACTTCTGTGGCTGCACCTATTCCCTTTTAGGGCAGATTTTCCATTTTTCATATGGATCTGTTCCATTGATGAGCATGTGAAGGTCAAACCTGATATGTGTTTTTTTCTCCTTAGGATCCTGTTACCAATACTATCTTTATTAATCAAATATATTATTAGCAAATCTATAAAAAAAAAAAAGCAAATTAATATAAAACCTAACAGAAGTAGTCTATTTACATTATTATTCTTATCTAATGATCCACTTCAGTGCATGTCTATTTAGATCCACTGTCAGAAGACTGAATTTAACTCATAACCATTCATTTACTCAGGTCAAGGAGCTCATTGTCTAGCTGCGACTGCTTTACCCAGTGAATGTTTTCCCCAGCTCAACCTTTCAAGAAAACGAGACTTCCTGGAAAAAAAAAAAAAATTCCTTATCATTTTGTTTTTCCTCCCATTTTCATACTTCTCAGTCACCCTTGTTGACCCAGGACCAACCCCTGGGGAAATACCACTACTTACAGGCCTCCAACTAGACTTTGCTCCACTGACTACAACTGTCTGGGTTCTGTCCTTCAGCCAGTTTCCAATCCATCTCACCACACAATTGTCCAGGTTGTGCTTCTCAAGCTTGGCTGTGATGATACCATGGGAGACAGTGTTGAAAGCTTTGCTGAAGTCAAGATATACTAAATCCACTGCCTTCCTCTCATCTATCCTTTTAGTCATGCCATCATAGAGGGCTATCAGATTAGTCAAGCACAATCTCCCTTTGTTAAATCCATGTTGACTACTCGTGATAAGCCTCCTTTCCTCAACATGCTTTTCTCTACCCTCAGTGACCAGGGCACCCATTTCAATCAGCAGTGGGCCCATATTGCCTCTAGACTTCCTTTTACCTCCAATAAACTTCAAAGTCTTTCTTCTTGTCCTTGAATTCCCATGCCAGGTATAGTTCTAAGAAGACCTTAGCTTTCCTTGTTGCATCCCTGTATCTTCTGACAACCTCTTCAGTGAGTACAATAATTCAAATGATTATTTTGTGAAATGTAAGAAATAAAAATGTAAATTTTTAAGGCAAAGAATCTTCTGCATTTGAAAGAAATCTGTAACTCATTTTTATTAACCTGAAGCTGCATTATTAGCAAATTACTATTGCTTGCTCATAGTTCATTTTCCAGTTAGGCAGATGAACCATACATGAGGATGTCCTGTTACTTTTACTCTACGTAACTTGGCTTTAAATGTGATATAGTTTGGCTCTGAATATTTTCATTTAGACTTTTAACAGATACATATTGTTACCATTACCAAGCCTTTCAGATGCATCAAGGAAAAAAAACATTGAAAAGAGAGAGATTTTAGATAAAGCTAGTGAGATAATCTTTGCTCCTGAACAGATATTGCATAATCTTTAAAACACATGCAGCTTGATGTCAGTTCCTAAGGTCTTAATTCAGCAGATCTTACAGATAAGAAAATTAATAACCTCACCAAACAAAGGCTTAATCAACCTGTTGGATTCCTGGATTTTAAAGTAGGTAAAGACAGCTATGATTATCCAGTTTGATTTGCCTTGTGGAGGCCAAAGAATTTCATCCAATAAATCCTGTTATCAAATGAAATTATTGCTTCCTTCCATGCAAGCAGTCCTTAGATCCAGTAAGTTGTGGCTGAATTATAGTGTATCTTTCAGGAAAGCATCCAGCTTCCTTTCATGTTATAATGCTTACAAGGCTAGGCACAAAGCCCAGTAACCCATCTTCTTTTCCGTTTCATAATACTAGACCTTAATGAAGCTATGTTGTGAATGTAAACTTACATTGTTGTGACATACTGCTCCCATATACCTCAGCCCTTACCCTGGGCCAGAATTCTATGGGACAAGTATTACTCCAGAAGTGATGACTAATGTACTGGGAAGAAAACAGTCAACAAGAGTATCATTATCTACAAAAGTACTACTTCCCATTTCCATATTTTCCCAATTTGTTTTGCAAACCTGATGAAATCTGAAAAGTGCAGCAGAGATTAGAAGGAGGAGTGAACAAGATAAAATGACAAAGAGTAAGAACATGAAAATATTTCAGATTTATCTTGTACTACTCACTGAAAATTTTTGAAAATAAGACCCTAAACTTTAGGAATGTTACCAATAGTCTCCCTATACTGGGACATACTACACTAAGTATAACTCACTGACAGCAGTGAGTTACATACTTGTGGAGGAGAACTCAAATCAAACAGGCTCTGAATCTTCTTTGGCTGCCTCTTTATATCTGTGAATGAACATACAGCAAAATATAAAAAGCACGTATATTCCTTACCTAGATACCGGTTTTGCGGGGTAATTTTGTACATTAATCATAGTTATATCTAGATGAATGTAGAGTGAAAATTGTCCTATTTATTCTAATGGCAAGCATCTGAAGGAATCTTGAAGCTTAGTTCGTGTTTCTATTACATCACTGCAAAATAGAATGTTTAATAAGCAGAATCTGAACAAATTCAGGATGAAGAGTTTTTGTTGTTGTAGGTGTTTGCTATTGGTGGCAAAAGCTAATAATAATAATAACAATAATAATAATAATAATATGTCCCAGCTGCAACCCTTTCTCCCAGCTGATTCAAATTTTTAATGTGAAAATGGCTATTTTTAGGCTAGAGCTCATTTCAGGTTGTTCTCTGTCCCCAGCATGTAGCTGATTGCTGATAACCCATTTGGGGGAGTGGGGGTGAACTAGTGCAATCTGCAAACATTATGAATCTGATTGACTGAAGAGCAGAGTAGAGCTGCAGAGACCTTTCTGAGATTCAAGTCTGATCTCTGACACTCTGCCTTCTCTTAGAGATCCACTCTTTAGTTGTGACACTTCTTTCACATTTTAAATAGCTGGCAGAAAATAAAAAGGAAAAGACCCTAAAATGCTTTTGCCAGACTAGTCAATGCATTTAAGATTAAGCTGAACATTTCTGTACAACTGTGACCTTTAAAATCTGTTAGGAAGGTGAGATGTTAGGATTTAGTCTCAGCCAGGTGATTGATGTTTTTTTTCAACTGTAAAGCAAAGCTATAGTCTGCAGTCTAAAGCCTATTTATAATCCTCTTTAACAGCACTTGGTATAAAGATACAACTCATTTCTTTGTGAAAATAGCCTGGCTCTGCAACAGTATGATATATTTAAGGAAACCGAAGTAAGGACCTGGAGCTTACCTCTGAGATATATATTAAAGAATTGTCAATAATTTCCCTGCACTTGAAGGAATTTTGTTAATATGACAACCCGATAGCATTCCTGTAAGATAAGTGGCAATAAGAGTGTTTCATTCATCCACTTACTTTCTGAAACAAATTGGCAATGACAATAAACAGGAACAGAAGCAGCTTTGCGGGTGGGGCATTTGTTACTCGGGCTGCTCTCAAGGATATGTCACTTTATACCACTTGCAAGTAAGTGCCAGTGCACAAAAAGCCGTCTGAGGGTCAATTGCCTATTGACAGTAATGCTTAATGCAGCCCCCTTAGCTCTTCTTAACCTGGTATGCTCTACTGATCCATTCTTCATGTGCTCAAGGAAAGATACACATCCAGATGTAAATGTTCATGCTATCTGATGAGGTTTTACTATTTTTTTTAAATTTTTTTTCCAGTCTATAAGAGAGTAATGGAAAGAGGGAGAGAAGGTCTCCTGCATTCACTGAAGTAAAGAAATGGCCCAGATTCCACAGCTTGGCAACTCAATATCAAGTGGAAGTCAGAGCCTGATTGTTCTTTAGATCTAACTTCCCATCACCTTGCTTCTGGAAGGCCAGGTTGATTTTTTTTCTCCTTTAGTATGGTTTTGTTTGTTTTTTGTGTGTGCGTTGATTTGTTTTTACTAAAGAAGGCTGCAAATAACACAATGGGAGTGCAGCAAAAATGACAAGCAGAATCTATTTGTTATATTTAGATGGATCTACTTTAAAGTCTGTCTGGTTCCACTTTAATCTTCTGACATAGAGAGACAACCCTCTACAGGTTGAAAAACATTAAGAGCATATTATAAACTCAGGGTTCAATCCTGCCACCACTGAAATGGCTTGATTTTGGTCTTAAAGCTGCAGTAAATTTTGCAAGAAACACATCCCTGGTGCCTCTGCAACTTCTTTTGAGATTTCCAGTGAAGAAAAGGTGGGAACACTGCTTGAGTTATTGCAGGCTGATCCCCCTGTGCATTCAGTTCCTCCCTGCCATTCAAGCCAGACAGATGCCTTCCTGCCTGCTATCTTCTTTCACCACCCTTTTGTCTTACCAGGTGAAGTATGTCTCAGTGCTGGCATTCAGACTGATGGGCCTGCCTGCTCCCTCCAGAGCAGAGACATTTACCCTTGATCTTTACCACAGAGAAAAGTTCCTTGCACTCTGCAGATACAGGGGGATTTTAACCTGAAAGGGATGCTATTGAATTTAACAGTGTCACCTTCTCTTTCCAACAAAACAGTAAGTTTGTACAACGACAAAGTAAAGAATTCCCTCTGATTACAGACAAGGAGTTTTCTATGCCACGGATGTCCCAAGAACTAGGTGTAAATTATTTCAACAAATTTAAAAACACACAAAGGTTCAGGCTCGGAGATGGAGTCTCACTTGAGCAGCTGTCTAAATACCACTTGGATTTAAGTACAGTGAATACTCTTGAAAAAAACTCAACCAAATACATATTTTAAAAGGGTCAAAAGATAGGTAAACTTAAGGGCAATGAGAAGGAAATATAAACCAATCTTCCAAAAGAAATACTGCATCAACATAGTGGAAGGAAAGGTCTCATATTATTCTGCGTAGTCAGTTTGGAATTTCCCAGCTACTCTAAAATCATTGCTGAAGGATCATGGTATGTATGATTGCTTTTACCTAAAACTGATACAGCATCATTTGCTGTTACATCTTGATATGAAAACACTTAACTGTGCTGCAACTCTCAGGGAAAGAAGCAGAAAAAAGAAAAGCTTAAGCAGAAGGTAAACATCCCCGCACCTAAATCTTTCTCTGCATGTCCAGTCTTTCTATTTTGGTTCTTTGCTGAAAGGAAGTACAGGACCATACCTAAGAAACATGACTGTCAGCATTCATTAAGACCAATGCTTAATCTCAGCTGACAACATCAATGTCAGAATCGTAGCTGGGAGTTGGCAGCATTTCAATAGAGGATTCTTCTGAGCTCTTACACACTACTTCAATAAATAATCCTACCGGGAAATATGGAGAAGAGCATTTAAAATGATTTTAGCTGGCACGTCACTACAAGGTTGAACCATCATGTAGTGATGTGCCCACTGCCTAATTCCACTGTGAAATGTTGAAATACAGATTTAGCTGCACAGAAGCATGTAGGCCTCTATTTACATGCAAATTAATGCTATTCATGTGTGAACTACAGCAGGTACAGACTTTGCCAGATGGAATAATTTGGGGATGGGCCCATTCTCTTTTGCTGAGGGCTGTATGTATTCACACATGCTGCAGATAACTATTGGAGTTTCTATGTCACCAGAAGTCCCAATTAAATAACTATTTAAATAATTTACTTTTTTTTCCAAGTGAAACATGGTCATGCATGCAGTTGCACAGACTAAAAATTATGATAATCTCGCTTGCAATACTGTGATTAATAACAACATTATTAGCAATGAAGGAAAAGCAGGTGGCTCAGAGCAGAGTATCAGAAAACATGGACGTGTCACTGCCCACTGATTTTGGACATGCCATTTAATCTTGTCTCATTTTCCCTTTGTTTTCATCTGTAAACTGTTCACAGACAGTGTAATAATTAATTCAGTTTCCTGATCTGAAGTAGGCAAAAATCTCTACAAACATTACTGTATAACAGATATTTACATCCATTTTGTCACATTAGCCCCCACTTGACCTTCACCAAAAGAGAAGGTCACTTGATTTCAGTAAATGGAATCCCCTTTCCACAGAATTAGGATGATATTGCAAAGCAGTAGGTGGCTAAAATGACTGATGAAAACAGGCCTGGTTTAGCTGGTAGTGCTTTATTTGAAGCACTGATATGTTTAATATTTGTTCCATTATGATCAGTGGAGAAATCAAGATATTAGTGTGTTAATCTCCTCAAAATGTAGTGGCCAACTTATATACAGCAGCAACAAACACAAGACCTGAGATCAAACAATAGAATCATCGGATCTATTTACAGTTGGAATATACAAAGGGGTTTTTAGACAGTGATTTTCTTGAAGCTAGAGATGAAGAGACAGATTGTGACAGTTGCACAAAGAAAATTATTTAATTAAACTAAAGAAAATGAGATAAACTTTTCATGAAAAAGGAAAGGAGGAAAATACATCTATCTTACAGAAATAGGTTGGGACAGGATGTGAGAAGCTGTCCTCATGTCCTACTCTCCTTGAAACCTCCTTCTATAGTGTGTACTTCAAGTGATACACCAGGGGAGCAGCCTGGCTGCTGCCAACTCCCCTGTCTGCACCGAACCTGAACTGAGGGGTGGTACCATAGGTATAGCCAGGGCCAGTCCTCAGCAGGCATCAGCCAGCCCCTGCTGGCACGGCCTTGCCAACAGCTTCTGACAGGCCCTCCAGCAGCCTCCTTCTGGATTTTCCCCAAACCAAGGGGTTTCTGCAATGAACATCAGAAGTGCTACTACAGAAAGTGAATATGGAGTACAAGTGAAGAAAATTAACTGCACATTCAAAAATCCATAACTGGAAATGCCTGAAAAGACCATAAAGAAACAAAATAACCAAAAAACCCACAGCAGAAAATCTCTAAATGTACCTAAATAGGCAGCCAGTAGGAAGGTCAGCAGGGCCCTTTCCTTTTCCAGTTTCTCCTATTCCAGAGCCATTTGATGAGCATTTGGCTTCACTGCTCTGATTCCCCTGGAACATTCCCAAATGTGTTTACATTTCAAGGTCTCTAGGGCTAATGGATGGGATTGCTTCATCTGTAAATGTTGGCTAACACTTCAAAATATAGACTTACTATGAAATCATTACAGTGGGAAATACAGCATCACCTTCCAACCATGGAATAAAATCCCTTTAGTGTAATCTCTAACTCACAGTCAAAGATATTTCTCCTTAAATATAATTTCTAAAAGGCAGTTTAAAAACAAGATCAGACAATCATATATTCCTGCAGAAGAGAAAAGAAAAACCTAAGATGTGATCATCACGGATAAAGTAGCACACATTCAGAAACTAATGCCTAAATATTTTTTTCTTTAACGGAGATGAAAAAACAACCAGAAAAGAATCCATTCTGGACTTTTTACTTTCCCCATGTGCTCGATTCTAGGACACTAGCTTTTTTTTTGTTTCATTGGGTTGTTTGTTTGTTTTTTTTATCTAATCTTTGTCAATTCTATGGGATAGCATAATTAGATCAGAAAGTGAAATAAAGTGCCCTACTATGAAAGAGATGTATGTTATGGGTGAACATTTGTCTCTTCAGCAGGTTTGCATGTGTTTGTGACTAGAAAGGCTTGATTTTCTTGCCTAGCTCACCAGGAGCTCATTGGCATACACTGACAGACCTGACTGATATGTGATACACTGAAAAAAGCCTTAACAGAGGAAAACCGATCAGAAATTCTTCTGTGCTTCACAGACACAAATTCTCCTGTCCTAGGTTAGATTAAAAGATCACCTAGTTTTGTACTCAGTCTCTGAGAGTGACCAAGAAGGGAGTACATGAGATGGGGAAAGCACAGAGAAATGTCTTCTCTCCCATGCTCAACAATTCAGCCTCTGTGAAAAAAGATTTGAACACAGACTTGCTTTTACTAGCCACTAATAAGCTTGACCTTGAAGACTTTAGTCACATTTTCAATCTATGTTTAATTTTATGTTATAAAAATCCTGTATCAATGTGTTCCAAAATTAATTACAAAGTTTGGAAAAAGAACTTCCTCTTCTTACTGTTAAACATACCCAGCAGTATGATTCCTGGTTACATTCCTGTACATCCATCTTGAAAAGCAGTAGAGTAATAATTATGATTTTTTTCCTTTCCTTATGATTTTATACACTAGAATCACATGCATCCCCTTTCTCTTATTTTCTAAATCAAAGACTTAGAATCTGTGTGATCCTTCCTTGTATTTCAAGCATTCTTGTTGACTTTCTCCTGTTTTAATATTCTCCCCTAAGCTTTATTTTGGACTTCTCAGTACTAAATTTTGTCTGCTATTTTATTAGTTCTGTAAATTTAAGGACTAAGCTTTTCAGTTTTATTATCCTGATAATTTTCTTATTGCCACTACACATGAATCTCCTCTCCAGGATCTCAGATAATATGTTGATTAGTGCAAATCCTAGCTCAAAGCCTTGGAGTACCTCCCTTCAGTAGAAAACCACTCCATGTATTCTTACCCTTTATTTCTCATCTTTTACATAGTTTTTATTAGATGAGAGGACCTCTCCTCTTTTGCTTTGATAGAATTGTTTTCAAGAGTGTCTCATGAGAAACCCTGTGAGAAGTACTGAATGGAAACCACCTGTATGAAATGTTTCCAATGAGGAATTAGAATATTAATTTCGAATCAGCAATCTAAGGAAAGGACAATTTGATTTCTGGAGAAATGGAAAAGGCATTGTGATTCATTTACAGGATGCTTTCTGCCATTCAAAGTAGATGCTGCAGATAACATAAAAATATCATAACTTCAATAGTTTAGATGATGTTTTAGTAAGATGTGGTGAATAATGAAACTTAATTTTATCCAAATTCAGTATAATACCACTTCCACTTCTTTGCTTTTCAAACTGAAATTAAAACAGGAATGACCTAAAATTAAATAGAACAAGCTGAATTTGCCTTCAAGCACATTTTGGGTGAGGCTGTAGAAAAATGTCTGACTTCACAAGAGCCAACATTCAGTGCTGGAACCCTTCAGCACCTCCCATCAATCCTGGTTCAGAATGCAAGACCTGCTCAATGTACAAGCAAGACAGACCAAAACAAGTGTCAGACTCTCTCCATTGCTGTTCTCTTTTTCAGCTCTAACATCAGATCATCCTGAACTGCTCTAGCAGATGCAGTGTTGCCATCAAGCATGTGTAGGATGTACAGTTTCAGGTAGAGGCCACCTGCCAGCGCTGGCAGTCATCTCTTGCAGATCCATTCTGGCAGCAACAACCACAAGAATTCTCACTATAGCAGTTTCCTCACCTTGGCACCTTTCTTTTCCAAAAGTCTAGGAAGCACTTCAAATGCAGTGTGCTCTGATGTAGGACTGCTTCCTTTAAAACCCAGGAAGTAGAGAGTAGAGAAATGCAAAAATTTCAAGCAGGTGGGAAATGAGGACCGCTTTCAACAACTCTCCTCCAGTCAGAGCAATTCTGAAGACCTCTCTCCTCCACCTTTTCTCCAACATAAACCCTCTAAGCCTCACTGCTGACATTTTCAGTTCTTTTCCCGCTTACTTGCCACAATCTTAGGGACTGCTGTCAGTCCACCTACCCCAGCAGAATCTACTCTGCTGTCTCTCTGAAAATGCATTTTTCCCACTCTGCTAAGAAGCTATAGAAAAGCAAAGAGTGAATGGAAACGTATTCAGCTGACATTGAGGAGGGTTCTGTTTGAAATGTGTTATCATAGTAATTTGAAGAACTAAGCAAAATCAGCAGTGAATCTGTATGAACAGGCTTTCATATTTTGTTTCCTCCTGGTCATGGCATACGGAAGAATAATTTACCAAGGAAATTATCTCACAAACATATGAGTTAGACATAAGAATTAGTGAATGTCTAAAATAAAGAAAATGCTTTGTAAATTTTACTATAATTACATTAAAAGGAACATATTTTTTTTTACCTTGAAAAATCCAAGTTAGCTTCTCTTTTATAATCTCACATTACTTCTTGATGAATAATCTCGTGAAGATAAAATACTGATTCATGTGTACCAAGCATTTAAGGACATAAAATATGAGAGGCATATTGTTAATTCCCCAAGCCACTGCAAATGTCAGCATTAAATTTACACTTAGGAGACATCTGCAAATACTAAGAACAGTAATAGTCATCAAATAAACTTACCACTTCCCTTTAATTCAAATAGAAGAAAGTTTTAATTCCTTTTGTAGGTACCAAGTCTCCTCTGTTTTAACTTTCTAGTTATGACCAATTTCATACAGGTAGATATCATTGTAGCAGACAAGCTCCCTATGGGGCGTATGTGGAGCTAGACAACAATTTTAGAATAAAAGCTGAAAATGGAAAATTTAAAACGAAAAAAAATCCCCATTAAAATAACCTAGAAACAGTTATGTGAGAAAACTAGTGCTCCTTAACAAAATGGAGAAAGATAATATCAGAATAATTTATCAGAACATTGTTGAAATTTTTCTTTTCTTAAGTGTTTTGTGCTGGCTGGAAGCCATTTACTCCTGCACTGCAATTGAAGAGAACATTTGCCGCCTTGGTTTTCGACTCTAATATCTCATAGCACAAGCAGAGCTTTTGTTATGCATCAGCAGCTGCCAATATTTTAATGAAAGGTTCCAACAAAAATGGTGGTCCTTTGCTTTTGATTTATTTTAGCTGGCAGCGCTACAGAGTTTCACTTGCCAGTTCAAACCCAGTCTGCTGTAGCTTCTATGCACAGTCCTCCAGGATCTCCCAGTATTCTCCCATTACAAAATGATTGACTACACTGTCAGAGACTCTCAACACACTTTCCAGTTTCATTTTGGTCTGCAAGACTCTTGTTTTCACCAAAGCAAATTCCCAATTCTACCTTCATCTCCTATTAAACTAGGAATATTTTACATCAGATATATTCCTGCTGAATCTAAGCATTTACCAGAGTCTTCGCTTTTGTCTCTTCATCCTATTTTCTGCATTTTTTTCTCAACAAGTAAGGCCTTTCTTTGCCTATTAGTTTAGTTAAGGAGTTAAGGTATTATTTTTGTGGTGCTTTTTTTCTTTTTTTAATTCTTGTACAAGTGTGTATTTCACTAACATTCCTTCTTGGATGCTGTGATAAGTACAGGCAAAATTCCAGGCAGAAAAAGTAAGCCTGTGCTTAATATATGTCAGTCCGCAGAAGTTAAATACATGTCTAAATGCTCTCTTGAACTCTTACTGACAAAAAATTTTCAGGCTTTTTGCACTGGACTCTGCTGATGTCTGTTTTATACTGTTGGTAACAACAGAACTTTATCAGCTTCCTTTCCTGGTATAATATTCCTAGGAACTTTCAGTAAGTCAGTTGCAATGGGGAAAAAAAAAAATGAACAACATTGAAAGGTAATAAATGTTAAGTAATTTGTACAACAAGAATACATTCTGAGACTGATTACAAAACAGGTTAGACAAAACTGGAAACACTATGATTTATATTCCTTTACATGATGCAGAATCAGTCCAGATTAAAAGGAGTCTTGAAGAAATTAATATTATTTTACCCATTTCTACTAGCTTTCACAATTTTTTCTTGCAGCAGTGTTTCTGTGGAGATACAACACTGCTTGGTGTATTAAATGGTGTCACATTCTTCCGATTCCATTGAGTTTTAATGCTGACTAGCACAAGGAAATGTTAACCTCTCCTGTTCTCACTCCTCCAGCGTGATTTCTAATACATCTGACACAGTCACTTGCAAGTCCTTAATTCTCTGTAATTACATTAATATGGTGAGGTGCCTTTATCTGGGACTTCATCATGATTTAATCTTGTAAAGAACAAAAAAGTCCTAGATCACTGAAGTACCTTTTTCTTATGAAACCATCTTCAAAGCCTTAACCTCAATGTTTCTAGAAATCTGTCATCTTAGAAGCAACATCTGACACCGACAAATCATTGCCATTATCACATCCAGGGCAATCACTCCTTCCTCCCCTGCAATCCAAAGGTTTTCAGAAAACAAAAAATAGGGTTTCTTTCAACTTTGAAACTTGTTAGCCATGTGTATGACTTAGATTTACTGCATTATTCTACCGTAGTGTCCTAGGAAGACTTGACAGAGATTGATTCCAACCACACTGAGGATGACACATATCAAACTCCTTCACAGATGCTTAGTCACCCATCAGATTATATAACGATGACCCTGGAATTGCTGAGAACTAAAAGGAGTAAAAAGAGAATTGTATGTGTTTTATCTGGGATGCCAGGTCATTAAGACTATTCTGGAAAGATGTAGCAGAATGGTATGATGCAGACTTTCTACTTCAGGCTATGAACTTGTCATCTTCCAAGTGAAGTGAAGCCAGTCTGCTTAACTGCCTGAGACATAAATACAGCCTTTTTCTTAGCAGATAATAAAAGCAATGGACAATTTAACTTTTCCTTCTTTGTCCTCTTCTAAAAAAAGTGCCCTGAACTCTGCTGGAGTGCTTATTTAAGAGTGTTCAGTGTTGATACTTCTAAGCAATTATCTATGGAAACTGTGCTATTTTTTATGCCACGAATATGATATAGGAACTTTGGTCCTCCTGTATTCTGAGCAATATATTTTCCTTCCTATGAATAGCTTCCCATTGAGCCAAATATAAGCATGGCTTGTCTTCAGTGTTGTCCATACATTCACTCTAACCCTCTTTTTCCTAGGTCTTTAGAATTCAAGTTGGCAGAATTTGTATCTTCAGTTATTGCAACAAAACTATGTTTACAAACAAGGAAGACAATAAAGTCCCTTTAAATATCAGGTTTATGGGAACTAATCTAAATGTGAAGTTAACTCATTTTTAAGGCTGCATCTTAAACTGTCATTAAAGAAAAAAATAAAGGCCTTTAGAGTGAAAAGAACACCAAAAGGAAGTAAGACATCAGGTAAGAGAGTTGTTTTCTACCCAGCAAACAAGTAGCAGAGCTAATCACTTCATCTTCCATCCCACATAAACAAGTAGTTGATGACACAATAAACACAGCAAAAGTGAATTTCAATACTGCAGATGGTTTTCTGCCAAAATGCCACAAAAATCAGGCTCTGAGATTGTATAAGCTCTTTACAAACAGGCAAGTTAAGACTGTAATATTACACAAGATCATTTAAAGCCTCTAAAAAACTTTAAAAATTTCTCTCCTCCTTTCACTGGCACTTTAATAAGGCAATTCCCAATATTTGACTTGTGAAATAGCCTGGAATATAATAGTTTTATCAGCAGTCTGTAGCTAGGCTGTTCCTTATTGGTCCTCTGTGAACATTTTAAACACCCTTTGTAACATGATGAAAGTCATACCTATTTCAAAGCTTATTTGCACAGAGGGAGTAGTAAAAAGTTTTGATTATTGGGACTGCAGATGGTGGGGCTGATTCTGGCAGTAGCAGTCTATTTTCCCAGTCCCCAGCATCTGGACACCACTGGCTATACTGGCACCCATTTTTTTCTGAACTAAGTCCTTATCATCTGATAACAAATCTGTGACTTGCATTGTTCATTTCAGTAATCCAGCTCTATGTCACATCAGCTTTGTCCCCATCTTTAAATATATTCATGCCATCTGTCTCATGGTCTCAGCTGGTAAAACAATTGCATCTTAGGTTATGTACAATCAATTCCCAGTTGTTCTGAACAGCTTGAGATGTCTCAGTGGCTTGTGGAAGAGACTGAAAAATGATTTTTTATAGGAAGATGATCAGTTTAGGAATCTCTTTACTGACATTTGAGATGCCAGGAAGTTCAGATTTTAGTTTGGTATCTTTGCATTTTTTCCCCATATGGTTTTGGTACCTCCTGCAAAGAAATGTGTTTCTCTCCATATGCCTCTTGAGTTTTCAGTGTCATCTTTAACTAAAAATTTAAAATAATTTGGTTTGATTTATACCAGTATTTGTCACTGCTGCTATTGTCTTTCGGACAATCATATTCAGATGTTAATGTCAAATTAAAATTATTCTTTATAGGGTCATAAGTGTGAATTATGCAACTAAAACATTCCCATTAAGAAATAACAGAGTGAATGACAGACCCTTGTTCACAATGCTTCAGCAGCACATACAGTCAGCACTGTCTCATGAGAGTGCTGGGAATCTCTGTCACTCAGACCTACCACAGCAAAACCCTAGATGAAATCTGTGGCTGCAGGTGCAATGCAGTTCAAGTTCAGACACCAGCAGAGTTAAATTTGCTTTCAGCTCTTGTGATCATGATGAAATTGTCAAAGTGAATGATGACACATGATCCAAATGGAGACTGTAGGTGGTCCTCACTTCAAGGTGTATATCAGGAGCAATTGGGTCCTCTTACATCCATGGGAACAAAACCCAGGGGGAGCAAAGCTGTGATCCCTGGCAGGATACAGCTGCTCCCTTCCAGATATAAAAGGCTAACCATATGCAGAGAGAAAAATGAAGAATGTAGAAAACCACAGGCCTGAACAGACAGGCCAGCACTTGCTACATAGATTTGTAAGCAAAATCACTGCCATTCAAATTCTATTTCTGAAAGTACATAACATTCCTAGTTATTATTTTTTGACTTGAAAAACATCCAGCTTCCTTATGAGGTAACTCCACAATCACCCATGGGTTCTAGTGAAAATAGGTAGGTCTTTGCATTGAAGCCCCTGGAGAGAGCTAGGCTTTGTCCTTTTCTTTAAATGAAAGGAGCCTGAATAAATGTGTAACTCCATTTTGGTAGATCCTTTTTATCCTGAGCCTATAACCTGCATTTCTCTTTCATAAGGAACCCTCTACAGTAACTTAGCAGACCCTTTTGTTCTGTTAAACATGAGCACAGTAGTGTGAGAATCTCCAGCATTCACTCATTACCTTACCCAGGGGTAGTAACAGGGCCTCAGATAATCCATAAATAGTGCTAAGAGCTACGTGTGAAGAGCTGTACACAAAAGAAGCCTTTTACAATGAAGCATAAAACAAGGTATTTGATTTATCCTGCAAATCACAAGAACAAATGCTGCATACTCCTGCATGCTAGCTACTGTAGGGCTGTCTTCAAACTAGTTATTCAAGCTAGTAATTTTTACATTCTCAGAGATCATTTTTGTCATTATAAATGACTGCAGCCCCCTGTATGTTCAGAGATGTCCCAAAGCACAGGGTATATCCCTCGCCCCCATAGTCACTCACACATGGTGGTGGCACAGAAAAGGGAAACTCAAGGTTCCTGGAGGAATATTGGAAAGAAATAATTTGTTGGGACTGACAGAATGGAGGACAGAGTGGTCTTTATAAAGAAGGGAGCAGGTAAAATACTCATTTTAGCAAACATCTAGAATTTTATTTAATGCACAGAAAAGGACACAAACTGCCCTACTGGCTTCTCTGTTATCAGCCGTATCTGGAAAGATGAAAAATACCTTCCAAGAATGGATAGGCTTCCATTCTGTGTAAATTTTATTCCTCTGTAAATTCTGATCCTTCAAACCAGTTTTAAAGTGGATTTTTTTCTGCTCTCAGCCATTCTATGAAGTCCTGTTTTTGTAACAAAGTGCTAGTTATCTTGGAAATAATTTTAACACCTGAGATGTTTCAGCTCTGTGATGGTTTACAGGGACATTGACCATAAATTAATAGTATCTGGACACTGACCTGCTTAAAATCAGTTACATTTTTTGGAAGGTACCCAAGTAGTTCTAGACCACATATTTTCTAGGTAAACTTAGAATAAATCAACGTCCTTTACTATGATACGAAAGAAACAACCTCTTATATTGTGTTTCGTGGGTCAGTGCTTTGAAGTCTGTGCCAGTATAAATCTGAGCTAAAGCATATTTTCTAACTACATGGGGAGAACAGTAATGAATGTGAAAGGAGCTCAGAGGATAAGTGGACTAAAACATGAATAATTGAGATATGTTTTCAGTAGATATTACACTCATCTGTGTGAATAAATTAGTATGGTCTTGATTTTGCTCCCACCACAGTCAATGGCAGTGCCATTTTGTCTGTACAGTGGAGAATGGGACCACTCAGATTAGCACCTACAGCACTCTTCCAAATTTCTGCTTGAACAGACTGATGCAAACACAGCATTTTAGCTATCTTCTAGAGCTCTATTTCCCCTCTAACATACTGACTAAGAGGGAAAAGTGGTAAGAAGACTGAAGGACTACATTCAGGAATTTGTCTACCAAGACTTAAGAGGGGTCAGTGAAATAGTAGACTCATAAAGTTTATCGAAAAGCAAATTAAAATGCAAAATATGGGGGAGTCATACTTCAATGTCACTACAAGAAGTCCAGTGAATATCAATCTAAATTAATTTTGGCCTCTTTAATCAATCATCTCTTTATGAAATACAAATAAAGCCACATCAGTATGACATGTTATTAAGGAAGAAAAGAGATGTGCTCTAAAGTTCTGGTGACAATTTATATAAATGTCATTTGAGGCACCAAGGTTAGACCTCAGGGAGAACATTATAATATGCTAAAGATCATCAGCAACTTCATTGTATACAAACCATGAAACAAAGAGGACTGGTGCCCAGGAACTAGAGGGTGCTGAAGGAGTGAGAGTAAGGAAAGTTAATTTTGCAACTCTTTAAATCTTAGAGA
>JAOEGS010012905.1:0-19558 GCA_025447755.1 Corythornis vintsioides | reverse complement strand
GTTTTTTTTTTTTTTTTTTTTTTTTTCCATTTTATTCTGCTGTTTGATGTTAATCCTTTTCTTCCCAGGTTGTGTGTGGTTCGAAGTACATAGTAAGAGGAGAAAATTCCCGGGATCATGTGGACTTGTTGGTTTCCTCACGTCACTGGCCTCCAGTGTATGTTGTTGATACAGCCTCTTCAGTGGCACTGTGTGCAGACATCTGCTGTCCTGGCCTGACTGCCCAGATGTGGGGGAAGAACCAGGGCTGCTTCTCTGATCCCATGGATCCTCCCATGGTTAGTTGTGTCCACCTTTGTGCTCTGCTATGCCAGTAGAATATGGAAAAGTGAGATTTAAAATAAAATTAATAAATAGATTTTTTAAATGTATGTAACCTGTATTGTCCCTCAAGGTAAATTTTCAAGGGAGATCCAACGGCCCAGCATCACTGCATCTCCCTGTGCTCAAGAAATGATAAGCATTTCCTGACACAGCTTTGCCAGCGCATAGCTTCTGAGTGTAGTGGGAAGAATTACACATTGCTTGAGGAATTGTGTGAAGTTCATGCTCCTTAATAGGCAGAGCTGTGCTGGGAGTGTACTGTAACAGTTTGAATCACAGACCTTGGAGCATGTCACTTACTTTGACACAGCACCTCAATTCTCTTGATCTACTGCTGTTACTTGAGAAATGGGAGAGGAAAAGGGTTGGTGATGCCTTGGGATTATCTCTGAGGGCATACAAATGAGGAGGGAGTGTACAGAACCACCTTTGTGGCACTTAGGGGAAGCATGAGTCAGCCTTTTCTCTGTCCTGGGTCACAGTGCTGGTTGGAGTTCAGCCAACCAGTGATGTTCTCTTGTTCTTTGCAGCTGTGGAGAACTTGCTCCTTGTACTACAAGGTGCATCTCTCTCAAGTGCTCTCTCTCTCTCTCGCTCCCCCCCAGTATGTGTCCTGTCCTGAACTGCTCGACCAGCACTACAGTGTAGACATGACTGTGACTGAGCACTCCCTGCAGCACCCGATCACCAAGTCGTCAGCGCGCCGAATTGTTCACGTGAATTCGGAGCAGACTGGCCACCAAGACCCGACGGCCCAGCATCACTGCATCTCCCTGTGCCGAGAGCTGGAGCCGTATGGCACCATCATCGCTGCCATCAGCAACAGCAGAACAAGCACCATCCGCCAAAGGCCCATCACCTTTGAGAATGCCACCCACTATTACCTCTACAACCGCCTCCTGGACTTCCTCACCAGCAGGGAGATCGTCAATCGGCAGATCCAGGAGATCGTACAGAGCTGCCAGCCGGGCGAGGTGGTCATTCGGGATGCTCTCTACCGCCTTGGAGTGGCCCAGATTAAAACAGAAACAGAAGAGGATGAAGAGGGGAAGCAGGAGGGTGATAGAGGTTGCTGAGTAATGAAACAGTGTGTTGGTTTCTCTTTCTGGTCATGTGGATGAGTGGGCTGAGCCAGCTTCTGCAAGGTATGAGCAGCTGTCTGGCTTGAGAGTTTATTTTTACAGGTTGGAGATGTGGTGCTGGTGGCTTTGACTGCTGTAAAGACCAAAGAGCTGTGTGCTTCCATAGTGTCATGCTAGCTGCTGTGAGTGCAGGTCTGTCACCCCCTTGCTGAAGGTGGCAACTGCCTGCTGAGGTGTGTGATGGACTGACTGTTCATTGGTGTGAAATGTTGCCCTCCCTGCTGCTGGAGAGGGTAGAGGCATTCCTGGTAGCAGGGAGTAGAATGGTCAGATGCACAGATTTTTTTAAATTCTGAATCTTGCTTGCTGACTTTGTGCATATTGGTGGCAGGGCTGGGTGTGTGGTAGCAGTCATGAAAGGCAGACAGCTAATAAGACTTCCCCTAAAATTTTCAGAATGGATTAGTTTAGGACACTGTCTTCTGTTTGGAATTTCTGCAGAGTTCTCATGTGCACTGGCTGCAGGGAGCTTTTAGTTGAGGAGGAGAAGCAGCCATGCAGCTTCAACACAGTCTTCCTGGGATGCTGCACTCCTGGGTCCAGGATTGTGAATGCTTTGGCTGCAAAAGGTTTTTACAATTGTTTCCTTCATGTGAGCACTAATAATTTAGAAGCTGAAACATACTGTGAGTGGAAGGTGTTCTGTATGTTAAGGTAAGAAGTGACCAGTCAAACCTCAGGTTAGCTGAGCTCCCTGGAGGGCTCTATGAGTGCTGTGCAGGGTGGTGGCTGGGGAAAGGGTGAAGGGCACATAAAATTCTGTGCTGTCCCCTGGACGCCTTGTTGTAAGGAGTTTCATTCTGTTCAAGGACTTGCATTTCAGTTGTCCTGCCCTTAGAACAGAATTACAATGACCATCAGTGGGATGGAGGAGACACAATGAGCGATCAGGGCTCGTTCCTTGGAGGAAGCACTGGGAGAGCTGCACCCACACATGCAACTTCAGCACTCTCTCAGGTGTCACGTTTGCCCTGCATGTGTCCACACAGTGCTGTGTGGGTCAGAGAAGTCTTTACTGCTCATATTGCTTTATCAGCTCCCTGAGAGGAGTTGGGTTGAGACCTCTGCTCCTACAGCATGTCTGAAGAACACTTTGGCTGCAGTGGTGAAGTTAAAGCCTTGTCTGCTGCACTCTCCCTCTTGCTGGTGATGAAGGTGGATGGATGTTTCCTATGACCTGCAGAGCAGAGGAAAGGGATGCTAGACTGTTGATTTGTCATATGGAGTTTATTTTGTCTGAGTGAGCAGTGAGGAAGATTTAGAGGCTTGTGGTGTGGTTGAAAACTCCCTTCTGTGAAGGGGAACTTATTGAGTACCGTACTGTTAAAGTAAATGTATTGTCTGAGCAAATGCAGTAATTACAGCTTGGGATTTTTTGGTTAAGAACATTAACTTATTATAAGAGACATTAGTGACTTTTTTCAGTCAGTGATAAAGTTTAATAAATTATCTCCAATTTTTGGGGTGAAACTCTGGCCAAGCGACTTGTTTTTTGTGTACAAGACCTGGAGGACTGCAGTCAGAAATGTCATAAACACCACCTGCATGTATGCCATGATTCCAGTCCATACTGCTGTTGCAGTGGGGAAAAAGCCTGGTCTGCTTAGAAGCAAGATGTTGTAAAAGGAACAGCCCAAGGAATGGCTCGGGCCACCTCATGGATGTCAAATAAAACTATCCTGCTAAATTAAGCTAGGGTATAGTTCTTGTAAAGGGCAAGGCAGCAGCTTCTGCAGCTAGTTGATTCAGTTGGTCTACCTTCTCTTGTCCTGCAGTTCCCAGGGCTGCTCCTGAGGTCACTTCCATGGAAGAGAGTCTGTAGTAGGTGACAGTAACTTCCCTTCAGGATGTTTTTAATAGCTTGGGCTGGACCTTTTGCTGCATCTAAAGCATTGCTATGGGAGATGTTGCTGGGGTAAGTTTGAACCTGGTAACTAGAGCCCTTCTGCATCTGCCTTCAGTGTTACACTGCAGGCTGCTGCCACCTGTCTGTCTCAAAACGCAGTGACTGGTTAGAGATGTCCCATCACCACAACTGAAATTATTTCCCTGTTATATCCATGCACAGGGACTACTACGTTTTTCCCAATTACAGGCAGGTCAGGCAGAGCAAAGTGCTTTAAAAGGTTGCTTTTAATAAGTTTTCGCATTACAAAAAAAATGAATGACTTTAGAACTGGCAATAAGAAGCGTGGCTGAGGAACTGTAAAGAGAGTTGCAGGATGTGAAAGGATGAAACAGTGCCTCACCTCTGCTCTCATCCATTCCTTGCTGAGAACAATCCCAGAAGCCGTGGAAGAGACTGGTTTTGTTAAACAAATCATTTTATTCTTTATAGTGCTGACAGAAAGAAATATGTTAGGTTTTTACTTAGTAAGGAGCAATTAATGACATGGTGTTAGCAATAAAACAGGTTTAATACAATCAGAAGAGGCCCACAATGTAATTGCTCACAGTATGACAAAGGTCCCCCCACACACAGAAGTTCTGTCACACTGGAGTTTGCCTGAACTCTGTCAGTGTGTGTACCTGGACTACTGAGCCTTCACCCACTGGCATCAGTGGAGCTAAGGAGATTCTTTAGTTACTTCTGAAGCTACTGCTCCCAGCTGTGGCATAACTCTACACAAGAGCTAGATGAGAAGTTTAAGGGCATTAGGCCCTAGCTTATAAAAAAATTACCTCAGCTGTACTACTAAAAATACACTCAGGAAAAATATGTACAAGAGCCAAACTAATTGTGACAAAGGCAGTGATTGCTACATTTTTAATAATTCAGGAGTTTCATAGGATATGTGTGATATTGATCATTTCCAGATCTAAGCTGCCATTCTTTCCTGGATTGGGGTTGTGTTCAGTGCTGAAGAGCCCTACTTACCTCTGTATTTCAACTGACAAATAACTGCCCCTCCTCTTACTAGGCACAAGTTCACAGAACCCTGGGGTTGTTTCCTCATGTTATTTGAGGAAGCATTCCCTGCAGAAGCAGCAGCTGCAGAGAGGTAGATTGTATGAGGAAATATAGAAGTTAATGCATATTTAATGCTAAGTAGAGGCTTTACCTATATCTAACAGTCACTCTGCACCATCTGGGGTCAGACTGACAAAGGGCTGCAGAAGAGAGCAGGACTGCCAAGAAAGAGGACTGCTTCAGGTGTGCTGCTTCAGCACTTGTTTCAACATGTGCTCATTAAATCACAAGGGTTCAGTCATGGGAGTGACTTTAGGAACTGTCTTATTCAGCTGTAACTTGTATTTGAAGAAAACCCCACCACTAACCCAACCACCTCCTAGCCTCCTCTGGGGGAATGTGGACAGGCAGGTGACAGGGACCTCTCTACCTTGTAGAGATGGAGCCTGTTACCACCCTAACAACTCTATACTATGCTTGAGATAAAACCTCGGGGACCCTATGGTGAGTCATGGTTTTGAGTACTCCAGTGCTATCCTTTCAGTGGGGGAGTGTCAGTTCTCACACTTCAGAAAGCACAGAGAGGAGAAACAAAGCAGAAGGCATCTCTGTCCTTCTGCAGAGCCAGGAGGAAAGGGATCCACCCCAGGACAGTGGCACCAGCTAACAAAACTGGTAGTTGTTGCTCTTGAGAAGGGGCTGGCCGCTCTCCTCTTGCTCACAGGACTCCTCGCAGCAGCCGGAGGTATCACAGCCACTGTCTTCCTCAGTGCTGGATGGCAGGTTGGTGTAGTCCTTGAAAGCAAAAGTAAAAACAAACCACTCCACATGTGTTTCAGTCCCTTCAGCTAAGTAGAACATGTGTTTCTAACTCCACACTAGGCTTTGCTGTGCCCACAGGGCATGGCTGGCTGCAGGACAGACAAGGCATCACACCAAATACTGGGGAACAGGGACGGGTTGCATTACCAGTAGCTGTGTATCTCCCCATGTTACTACCCCTAGAGGTTGCTGCAAAGGAGCTGTATTTCTTTCTCCAACCTCCTTTGGTTATGGTGGGGAGTGGCAGGGGGAAATCTGAACACTTCTCTGCCCTTTTCCCCCCAGAGTAAAGTGCTCTCATCAGTTAAAAGACAGGGCCAGGAAAGTTGTCCAGGAGCTATGTTAATGTCTCCTTTCTCCTCTCCAAAGGTCCTCACCTGCTCCTTTTGCACCTCCAGTTCTTTCTGAATGAAGCAGCTGATCTGGTCAAAGGTGGGTCGCTGCGTGGGCTCCAGGCTCCAGCATGCCTGCATGATGCTGTACCTGCAGAGCCAAGCAGGGACAGGGTCATTGCACTGTGCTGCAACAAAGCTGCTGCACCCCCAGGCCCTTTCCTGGGACATTTTGTACTTCAGGGACCCAGTACTAAACAATTCCTTGTTTTCCTGTCTGTAAATCCCAGAGTCAGTGCTCCAGGGAAAGGAGAGCAAAGTTCTCTGATCTATCAATGAGGGCCTTTATACCTCCAGTATTTTTTTTTTTTTTTTTAGCTTAAATTTTCTCTCCTGTAACCTCCTCAGGCTTGTCTTCTCACAGTCCTAGAGTCAAAAGTAGCTGATTGAAAAAAAAAACCCAAACAAAATAAAAAATCCACCAAGTTCAGGAATGTAGGCATATGCCATAACTCCACCATCTTCCTATCCATAAAAGGGGAAATATCAGATGGAGCATCATAACTGACTAGCCCAAGTGTTGCTTTCCTACAGGAGCAAGGAGCAGCCTTGTAGGATGCAACCTAAATCTCAAGGGCAGACACAGCTGGGAGCAGAAGGTGTCAGTCCTGGGACTAAGGTTCCTGTGCTATGTCCCTGCCCACACCCCATGAAGCAGCTTCAGCCACCCTGTTGCCCATGGTGTGTGTCTCAGCGCAGGCACTCACATTTCCAAGGGAGCAAAGTCAGGCCTGGCCATCTGGTACCCCTGCTTCACCATGCTGTAGAACTTGCTGTTCACCATCATGCCAGGATAAGGACTTTTACCTGTGACAGTAACAGGAGCAGAGGTGACTTCCAGACCAGAGGCTTTAACACTCCAGCCCTGGGAGATGGGAAAAGGCAGCCTGGGGCATCGCCTGAGCCAGCGCTCCTTCTAATTGGGGTTCTGAGTTAGAGCAAATATCCAGGCTCCATTGTTTTTAGTGGTCCCTCTGGAAGTGTGACATGGTGGGTTATAGCCCTGATAAAATTTTTGTCAACCTTTCTCCTTGTAAACTTCTCTGCAGAGGCATTAGGACACTGGTAAGCCATAGAAAACAAGAGAAGGTTGCAAGCTCAGTTCTTTCTTACCAAGGGAGAAGATCTCCCAGAGCAGGATGCCGTAAGACCACACATCACTCTGCACTGTGTAAATGCAGTCAAAGATGCTCTCTGGGGCCATCCACTTCACAGGCAGGCGGGCCTAGAAGAGCAGAGAGTCCTGCAGACTGGGACAAGCTGCCAGCTCATGCTACACCCTGTCCTTGGTGCACCAACCACACCCTAGCCTTGTACCTTCTCATCCCCATTTGAGTTACTTACGTTGCCTTTTACAACATAGTTCGAGTCATTCATGATATCACGGGCTAGGCCGAAGTCACAGATCTTGGCTACCCGTCCATCTGATACGAGCACATTCCTGGCGGCTAAGTCGCGGTGGATGCACTGGGAAGAAGAGAGCACAACTGAGACCCAACCAATTTTTCTCCAGCAGTCCCACCCGATTCCCTACTTTCAACCACTTCATTTGCAATGCTAAGACACTGGGGCATTTTGTGCCACATCCTTTAATCACTCATGGGGCTGTCATCTTCCCCATGGGAGGAGGCTCAGAACCAGAGGCTGGTGACACTGTCCTCATCTCTGAAACAGTCATATGGTTACTCTCCAATACAATAGATGAGCCAGCTCTGGCAGACAGCTCAACGGCCACTTTCAGTTCCTTGTCTCTGGGGCAGCAGGGAAGCTGCCAATGTAAGAAAACTTCACACTGAAGTTCCTGAACCCATGTAAAATCTGGGGAGAAAAAGCTGAGACTAGCATGATGCACAGCCCTGGGTTACCCCCATGACAGGCTAGGATGGCCTGTTTGGAGACAGTGGGAGACAACAGATGTGAAGGGAACACCAGCAGCCATGGCCTGATGTGTCTTGAACCCAACAAATGGAGCAGAGAGGCCCGGTTCCAGCAGCAGCTTGCTTGAGCTTGGCCACCCCATCCTAAAACAGCCTTAGCCTGGTGCAGACAGGATGGCTGTGCCTGCTAGTTGGACTGGTATTTCTCAGCTGGGGTGCTGAGGGCAGTAGGTTGCTTGGCACTCACATTCTTTGATGCAAGGAAAGCCATGCCCTGAGCCACCTGGCTGGAGAACTGTAGCAGGTCAGAGAGGTTGAGGGGATGGAGGTCCTCCCTGGATTCATCATTGTCCTCTGAGCTTTTCCCTGAAATTCAAAGAGAAGTTTTAGAGATGCTGCAAACCTGGTGAGTGACACAAGCTATGCTGCATCCTGGATCCATAGATCTAGGCCAGTCAGAATGTCCAGAGAAGGAAATCACAAAAAAAAACCAGATAAATTAGCCTTTAACTCACCTCTGGCTTGTGCAGAGTCTGACGACGCTGAAGATGATGATGACACAGGCCTCATTTCAACATAGGTTTCCAAACCCTGGCTCGAAAAGCCACTGTCACTGATTGAGAAGCAAGAGAGTTGGAGGCAGGCTGTTAGCAACCCTTCAGCCATACCTTCTTACCTTCTCCACAACCACTGAGAGAAGTAACCACATCCCTGCTGCAGGAACTGACTTGGATAGAAGCTTAAGGACAATGGTAAAGTCAATGTTGAGGCTGCTTTGGAAAGGAGCCCTAGGTGCCCTGTGATACAGGGCTCCAAGTACCACTCTCCTTTGGTCAAGGGGCTCCCCTCCACTGATGGGGAGCACTCAGCCTCCTGTCCTACAAACCCCACCTGCCTAACAGTGCAGGAAGACAGACCATTCTGATTCCAGACTGTGGGAAGGCAGAATGGATTGGAACCGGGATGTATTGTGAGATATTTAATGACTGTTGTCAAATACTTTGTAAAACCTGGAACTGTAACCAAGTCTAAGCACACACATCCCCCGTGACTGTTACATCCCAGTGTTCTGCAAGTCACCAGAATTTGGCCATCATCTCTCCCCAGCACAGTCCTCTGCACGCTTCTCCCAGCAGCTGCCCAGGCTCTGAATTGTTCAACCTTGTGACCTTTAGACCTCCACTTTTACCTGCGGATGTATTTCTTCTCTACATCAATGTTTTTGTAATCCACAGCACTGTCTAAAGAGGTGTCCATGGAAGAATCCTGGATAATTATGGATTCAGCCTTTTTCCGCAGGAAATTCAGCAAATCTCCATAGCGACAGTACTCAGTGATGACAAGAATTGGGCCTGGCAGAGAGGCAGAAAGGCTTTGTTAAGAAGTGACGTTACTGTGACCTGTCCTGAGGATTGCTTGCTCTGGCAGGGGCAGCAAAATGTGCTTCCTGCACATTAGCATGCCTGGAGGCAGACAGTCCACAGGCCCTAGCAAAGTTATGGGGTCAAAAGGACTGCCAAGCTGCATCAGCTATCTCTGTTGTGAGACTGAGGAGAGGTAAGAGCCTCAGAGAAGCAAGCCATGGGAGGAGGGTCCATGGGGGAAGCAGGATTGTGGGGTCTCACCTCCATAGGTACATGCTCCCAGCAGGTTAACAATGTTCCTATGGTGTCCCAAATGACTCATGATCTTCAGCTCAGACATGAGAGCCTGCTGCTCATCTGTGTCTGCCGATGCTGCAAGACAAGAGGAGAAAGTCTGTATAAAGAAGTGAGGGAGGAATATGGAAGCCTTAATGGGAGAGTGCAGAAAAGGGTCTAGACGGAGAGACAGAACAAAGGGAGGAGATGCACTCAGAGAGGAATTGCATCCTCTGTCTGTACTTTGGTCATGTGTGTCCACAAAAATAACAGCAGCATGATTTCTGCACCCAGTACTTATCATGGAAACATCTAAAAAAGTAGGTGTTGCTGCCTGGGAGCAGCAACATGTGCTGAACACACACTCTGCTCTAAGATGCTCAGGGAGCTTCAGCCTTTGCAAGTTGTTCTGGGCTTACACTTTAGCATCTTCACAGCCACTTTGAGGACAGAATCTTCTTTGCCCATCCCAAAAGCAGTGGCTTCTACCACTTTTCCAAAGGCTCCTGCTCCAAGAGTTTTTCCTGCAAAGGGAAAAAAAAAAAAAAAATTGCTTCTAAGATGCTTTATAGAAAGAGATTGAGCAATTATCCTGCACATAGCTGTGAGGAGGATGTCTGGCAGGTGGGGATTCCTGCTGAGCCCAGACAAGATAACACATCCCTTAGTCAGGAGCGGGTTAATATGCAAGGGGAACTCTAGTGTGAGCAAAGATGGTATGAAAGAGGCCATGTGCAAATAGGCTCACCAGCTCTCTGTCTTAGCAATGAACCCAAATGCAAGAGCAGTGACAATCCTTTCAGCCTTCCTCAGAGCAATGGAGGGAGGTTGTACCCTGACATTTGCCACCCTGTGTGGAAGAGAGCAGCAAGGCCCAGCTAGGGGTGTTTCTGTAATACCTGGATGCAGCTTCAGATGTTGCCTAGTTGCTTTGGCTCTGTCCCTCAGAGCATTTCAGCTCTGTAGTGAGCTGCACACCACTAGACAAGCAGCAAGAAAGTTTTCTTACCAAACTGCAGGTTATTCCTGGGAAACTCCCATTTTTCATTGTATGGCAGCTGAGTGGGATCGATAAAGATGTAGTTGTTCCCTTCACAGGTCTCAATGATCTTCCACCGCACCTGGTACTTGGGTTTCTGTAGGGGGGAGACTCCAGTTATTCAGTGTTTTTCAAGTCCCTAGGGTTTCCCAGTCCCAGCATGCACTCTAGTGCTCACCCTGCAGGCATAGAGGGAAGACTAAGGACCTGAAGGAGGCTTTGTCCAGGATAGCCTGGTCCTTTGCTGTTACAAAGTCCCTCCAAGTTATCACTTATAATGGAGGGAGGCTCAGTAGCCCCTTGCCCTCGCTTGGGATGTCAGAGCTGGAAGATCCTGCATGTCCCACCAGACCAGTGGCTAACAGTGCCCAGTTGGTGCTGGAGGACAGTGTCCCCACTGTGTCTCCTTCTGTGGTACCCTGGGTTGCTATGCACAGCCCAGCAGTGGAGCTGGCCCAGCCTTGCTTCCCTTACAGGGGAAAAAAAATAAATGGAGAAAGAGAAGTAAGAATTTCTTCTCTTTTCCATGAGTATCATGGCAGAAGTAACCATGCAAGGCAGAGAGAAACATTGCTGAAGCCTGTTGGCAGAGACAGTTGCCAGCTTGTGCTGGGTGTTGTTACTCATGTTGAGAGGTCCAAGGAGCTAGGCTGGAAGCACAGACATGAAGAGAGGCAGTGGCGTATCTTGATGTGAGATTACTGCATGTGGCCTTCGATCCTGTATAAGGAGATAGGCAAGGACCAGCACCCCAGCGTAAGAAAGTTGGTCTCAGGTTCATCAAGGCAGGAACAAGGAAGCATGGGTGGAATGACCATAGCTGTGATGAATCACCCTCATATCCCACCTCTGGGAGGTGGCCCTGTAATTAATCCAGCATTGGAGCCATCAGCCATAGCTCAAGAACCAGAGAATCAGAGATTGTTTTGGGTTGGAAGGGTCCTTTAAAGGTTATCTAGTGCATCCCCCCTGCAGTGAGCAGAGACAACTTTAACCAGATGAAATTGAACCAGCCCTGAGATAGCTTAGACTATTTATAATCATGTCTTGCTTCTCTTCAGCTTGCAAGGCCTTCCTTAAAACTTTTTCTTCAGAGCTGTGGTTGCACATCCATCCACCTCTTTTTCTGGACTGCAGGCCAAAGACAGCTCTGCCTCCAAAGCTGCAGGCACTCATATGGGGAGAGGGCTCTGCTGGATCTTCTGGCAATCAGCACCAGAATTTTGCATCAAAATGTGAAACATTAATGGGCTGTCAAAGGAATAGTGTCAAAAGGAAGAAATGAAGACCAGGAGATTTTCACTAATGATGTTGCAGAGGTAGCTATTGATGGTACACTTTAAGGAAAGAACCAAGAAGGAAACCAAATGCTGAAAATGAGGCTTGCAGAGAAAATGGGATAAGTTCTTGTATAGAAATAGCGAGTAAGTCTTCATGGAGACATAAGTCTTCTAATATAATCTCATTACTCCATAAAGACAGCTTTTTATAAAGCAGGGTGGAGAATAAAAAGTAAATGCAAATTGCTTTTTTTTTTTTTTCTCTCCTTAGTTCTGTCTGTGGATTTACAATGACCAGAGCAAAAGCAGCTGCAACTGATAGCACAAAGAGAGCATCAGGGAATATTCACATTGAGCTCTGGGCTACAAAGCTGAAAGACCAGGATGGGAGAGGTGTTATCACACTGGGCTTGGTGCATGAACCTTGCCCTGCAGCAGGAAACTCCTAGGAAAGCTGGGAGGCAGCAGAGATGAAGGAGGCAGCTTGCCTGGTACTTCCAAGTTGAGCTCTCCCTGGCTGTGGCTGCCAGCAGAGGCCAAGTGGTCTCTGAGGCTGGGAAGGCCCTGCAGCCCTTGCTGTACAGCAGGGAATCTGACCTGGTTGTACTTGTAGAGGAGGAAGAGGAGCAGGAGGAGCAGCAGGACTGATGTGCCTATGCAGGTGGAGAGAATGGGATTGAAGAGCTTGTTTGGGGGAGCCATGACACTTCCTGAAGGAAAAAAAAAAAAAAAAAAAAAAATGGAGATGAGTACAACACTCCTGTTTCAGTCCCCTCTCTGGGAGCATTTTGCCCTCATGTTTATTTAGGTTTCCCTCATATGCAATGAAACCCAGCACTGGCCTCAGAAACACCCAAAAGACCTACTGAGAGCTGAGGGAAGTTCTTGAAGTTCTTGACTCAAGGCTGTAACAGTTCCCCCTGCACACCCCAATTTCCACACAAAGAGCTCTAGGTGCAGGTCAGACTGACTAGGAGCCAAGATTTGTGCAGCAAGAGCAAGCCCATCAAAGACTGAAACCCCTGGATTGCAGTGAGTTGAGCGACAACTGTCTACACTCTGCCCTGGAGCCAGGTTTGCAGTTGTCAGGTGTTCATGGTGTGGCTCAGCATTTGGCACCAGGCTATGCCCAGCCAGCAACTCCCACACAGCTCCTAGGACTGCTAAATGCCAGAGCCTCCCACCAAGACAGAGGGCTTGTGGAGTCTATTCCACCTCTCTTGTAAGACAATAGGGATATACATAAAAGAAGATGGACCCTGAAAAGCTCCAGATTTTCCCCCACTCTGTCAAGCTTCCAGTTTTATCTTACTGGTGACGGTGAGTGAATGAAACATGTCAGAAGCATTCCCCTCTCTGTTAATGGCCACACAGCAGAAGGTGAAATTGTCATCCATCTCCTGGAACGGGACAACGCTCTCCACCTCCACCTCTCGGAAGGGCAGCATGTTCACCACCCGGGGGCTGGAGTCATTCACTAGCAACCTATAGTCCTCACTGTATCTGCAGAGACACCAAGCAGGAGAGAGTGTTCTTCTGCAGCACCATTTCTCCTAAGTGCCTGTATCAGACTGGAGAGGAGACTGGCAATCAGCATTACAGCTCTATGAGACATGTTACTTGTCTGGTTGAAAGACTTCACCATAAGCACCAGAGCCCCATGTAGACAGAGCCTTATCTGCCTTTAGATTGCTACAACTGTGGCAGCAGTTCCCTCCTCAAATGGGGCTGGTACTGAGACACAACCACCCCTGTCCAGGCAGCTGCAGTCATCTCCCATTACATTGTAGCTCAGTAATCCTGTACTCTGCAGATCCTCAGACCTGCAGTGGTCCCAGAAAGATGACTAAGACCAGCCAGGATGTAGTTCTACAACAATCTACATCAAGACACTTCTTTAAAGGACTCACATGTTCCTCAGAAAAGCGTGAGGAGAAAGTGAATCACAGGTTCCTGAGGTGGAACTCCTCAGGCTCACGACTTTAGGACTAGTACCTGCTCCCTCCCCTCAGACAGTCCCTAAGAACATATTTTTTTTTTTAGCAGGGAGCATCCCTGTTGTTACTGAATAGGCTCTGCTGTATTGCCTGTCAGCAAGGCCCCATGGTTCTGCTCAGCAAATGCCAACAAGGCAAGTGCACTCCTTGGACATGCTCAGTCATCTGGGCATTTCTTACCTGTCAGAGTGAACAGGGCACTGGTACCACTCAATGCGTGGGGCAGGGTAGCCAATGGCTGCACACTGAAGGACACTGGAGGAATTGGCTGGCATCTTGATTTTGCAGACCCTTGGAGGAGCTGTTGGGAAAGACAGAGAAAGTGTGAGTGCTATGACTGGAGGAAAAGCATATTTCTTGTGCTCTGATTTACTTTCCACACATACAATGATAAAACTCCAGGAAACCCTGTACTATGCAAAGGTTCAGGCTGGGTCTCAGACACAATCTGTCCACGTGTCCTGCGAACACTGGGCTGTAAGCACCCTGGTACTCCTCCCTCATTGCTACCAGCTGGGCAGCAGCCCCAGGGTAAGCAGGGTGGAAGAATGGGCAATGCCAAGCACTTACATTTCACAGAAATACTGAAGGTAACTGATGCATTGGTCTCATTGTTGATGGCGTAAAATGTATAGAGACCTCCCTCTCCTTCCTGCAGGCGGTTCAGGAAGAGTGTGTTGTTATACCTGCTCACACAGAGAGAGTAAGCACCATGAAGAAAGCTGTGCTGAGGAAACTCGGGCATCATACAATCATTGCTCAGCAAGGTTCAGCTGCTTCCCATGCCCAGGAGTGGGTGAACCCTTCCCAGCACTAATCCCAGCTCATTAAAAAAAGAGTTCTCCCTAAAGCCATTGTGCTTGCCGAGTGCCACAGTTCCTCTTGTGGATTATTTTGGGATTCTAAGAAAATGAAAGGGAAATCACCAAAACTCCACAACAAATGGAATTATTCCCTTACTTCCAGTCTCCTTTTGGCCTCAGCTGGCTGTAGACTTTAGAAGAGCAGGGCTGTGCCTTCCTTTAGGTCTTATCTACATAACAATCTTTCTGTCTTCTCTTGACACAGGACATACAGTACTGTTCTGTACACATACACTCTGGACCTGAGGAGCAGCAAGGGAGTTCATTTTTTTTTTTTTATACTGTCCACCCACCTCTGCAATTTCCTCCTGTGAGGAGGGTGTGAACTTGAACAACTAGACCACAAATGTGATAGTGACTTCCACAAAGTTTTCTAAAGAGAAGGCTGACAAGTTAGGCAGAGGTGATGTGTTCCTTGACTAGAACAGACCTGCTCACTGTGGTTTGCTAATAATACTGGGAAGGCAGAACCATTCCCTTATTTAAAGCCAGTTAGTTTTCTGTGTGTCAGTAACATGGGATCTGCCTGTCTCAGAAGAAAAGTATTGTTGGAGATATGCCATGGCCAGTGTAGAAGAGTGAGAACACATACCAGTTGTTTCCAGAGAGCATTTGGTCCTGGCATGGGGGGCTGCCAGAATTCTTCAAGGGGTTTGTGTGCTCCCAGCCCCAGAGGAGAAGTTTTGGGTAAGCTTCAATGTGGACCTGTAGCTTCAAACTCTCTCCCAGAGCAACCTCCTGGCTAGTAGCTTGCACTGGCGTCAGGAACACATAACCTCTCTCTGCAGGATGGAGGAGATTGTGACCATTATCAGACGTGTCCAGAGACCTGAAACAAGCCTATCCAGCTTCCTAAATGGGCCATTACTGGAAAGAACACCCTCAGCTGGGAGGCTGCAGGACCAAATAAGGCATTACACAGATTATGTTGCCAAAAGAGTACTTCTAAATTGCTGCTTTTTCGTAGTAGCCTGGATTATGCTCTGCCTGAGGAGAGATAGAAAATCTTAGTGAATTCTCATGAAGAAAAATATTTTACATGTTATATCCTAATAATTGATAAGGCTAAAACTGTGTCTCCTAATCATCCGTAGAAGACGGGTCCCTTAACTAAACTCGCGGCTTCTCACTTGGAAACAACTCAGACCAAGCCCTCTTTTTGAGTCTTAGCATGCAGAGCAGCAGCAACCCCCAGCCTATGTATCATGAGGATAAATTTTCTGTCTTGAGATACAAACAAGTATGTAACAGACCTGAAACCTCTCTCTCATGTGAGGACCAGTTTTTCCTGATCTTCAGCACAGCCTTGTCCCATTATTTTGTTTTGTTTAAAAGCTGTTTCTAAACACAAAAACTGAGAAGAGCTTTATGGTTTTTCATCCAGAATAAAAAAAAAAAATGTCCTTCTGCTCCCCCAGACATGAAGGGAACACCAGTTCCTTTCCTAGCAGCTGCACAGTTCACATGTACACCTATGGGCACAAGTGAGAATGATGTTTCCAAAACAAAACTAGGAATAAGAAGCAGGAAATAAGGTTAGGTGTGATTCAGCTCACACCTTCCTGGTCCTTTAGGGACGTACTCACCTACTACCTGAAGCATTGTCGAGGCATTCCTGAACCCTGCTGAGTTGTTAGCTATACAAGTGTACTTCCCACTATCTTCCATGGTCACCACTGGAACAGACAGGGTGCTGTCAATGAAGTAGTTATCATTTTCATAGGTAGTCTTGTTAGTTGTCATGACCTGTCAAGCAGGGAGGGAATGTCAGGCACTTTCTTGGAAGGGCAGGAGATGGAGGTATTTGCAACAAGCATACCCACCATCTCCTGTTCTGGGCTGCTGAGCTTTATCACAGAGGCCCTGTCATTGAAAGTCATCTGGGTAGACGCCAAGAGGTGTGCAGAGCAGATACTCCATAGCAGCCTTCTGACTGTAATTTGGCTTCATGGTCCAAATTTATCTTTTATGTTATTTCAATTCCTTAATAAAGGCATCAGATACAATAAGGACTTCTAGCAAACCTTATCTAACTGCTTAGCAGTTAAACCCAGCACAACAGAGATTCTGAAATGCACTTCCTTTCTTCACTCATCTCTTTTCTCTGAGGAACAGTATCCTGAACATATTTGATGCTTTATAATCCCTGGCAGAGCTTGATGGAGAAATGTTCCTCTTGTAGATATTGTGTCTCCTACTCAGTGAACTCAGTTGATACAACCTGTTTTCCTTCTCTCTTGCAACAAGATCCTGAAAATGGGCAGGTTTTTCTTAGCCCTGTTTCATGCCCAGGCAAGGATGATTATGTTCAGATTTCTATAGCTTGAACAACTGCTTTGGTTGAGTAGCTCAAGGCTTTGATGCAGGTGACTTGGATCTGCACAGTCCTTACCATCCTACGTTTCCCAGTTTCCAGGAAAACCCCCTTGAAGTTGCACAACTTACCTTCTTTGCTGGTGTCACCCATTTTATGTCATACTTGTGGGAAGGAGCAATTACTCTGCAAGTGACCTTGAAGAGTTCTCCCATAATTCGCACATGGTCTATAGTGTCCATCATCACTGATACAGGCTTCTCTCGTGCTAAACAAAGGCAAGCAGAAAAAGAGTCAATGTCAATGGGTCTGATGATGCTGTGTGCTTTGGAAACTCCCCAGGGCCTGTCTGCCTTGTCCTTTCCATCCCCTTCAGTCTGTTTACACTTGGCTTTCTCCTTCCCTAGGGGTCATTAATCACTCCTTTCTGTATGCAAATCTCTGGGAAGCAGCACAGGAAGGGGAGAGCACAGCAGCCAGCTCTGTGGGCTAAAAGAGAAGGGGAAATAAACTTCTGCTGTGATTATGTCCTGAGCATCAGGGACTGAGGAATTGCAGAACATCAGGGAGACATGTGGACTTCTCTATCTACTCTGTGATAACACTTGCAAACACTTCTGAACCCATGGAGACCCACCTGAATGAGCCAGTTTGCCAGAAACTGATGTTTTGTCTCCATTAAATACCCTTTTCTTTCCCTTCAATACCCTTGTCTTTCCTAACACTGATAAGGAGTTTCTCCTTAACTAACTACTGTGCCCAGTTCAGTGATTGCTGTCTCCCTGAGGACAGGAGCATCCCCACTCCTTTACCTTGGCCCACTATCAGTCTTATTCTTGCCGACTTCTCATTCTTTCCATTTACCACTGCTTGACACCTGTAATAGCCCTTCTGCTCATTTTGCACATTGTACAGAGTTATTCCTTTCTCAGTACTGAAAGAATAGTTGGTCCCAGGTGTGAGAAGAGAGGCATCATCCATTATCAGAGTCACACTGGAGCCATACTCAGGGGCCGTGATGAGACAGGGGAGCTCAGCATTGCCACCTTTGGTCACAAGGATCCGGAAAGTTGGGGTGTACCAGATGTTGTTGGGATCTGCGGAGGAGATGAGGTAGGACAGAGAATGGGATCAGGAAAAGCATTGAAGATGAGAAACACATTCCAACAAAAGCAAGTCTTCAGCCTTGACGCTCAGTGGGAGTTCGATGCTGGGTCAGCCCTGCTCAATGCCTGCCTGACTCAGCCTCCAAAAACTCACATGACAAGCTCAATTCCAGATAAGGCAGTTGAGGAGAGCACAGCCATCATATCACAAATGTACACAGGCCAGTAAGCTTGCCTCTAATTAAACTTTTCACCACAGCATTAGTTTATTTATCAGACCTTCAACTTCACTGTTTAGGACAGTATCTCTGGGTACAAGGGAAGGGGTGAATTCAAGTGGTGCAGCCACCACAACATTACTTCTTCGGAGACAAAAGAATATTTGGGGTTTGGGTCATGTTTTAAGGATGAGACTCATAAGATTCTCTCCCTTACCTGGGATACTAACAATACAATTTCCAGATTTCACTATTTTTTACAACACCAAGCAGGCTTTTATCCCTGGTTCTTTAGGAAGGGGAGCTGAGGTTAATGCAGGGAGAGTACCATGCCATTCCTACCTATGCATGAGATCTAGATGCTCTGTACTCTACCCCAAAGCTTCAGCTACAGACCCCATTTGATGTGGTCTTACATGGTTGTGTGTCAGCTACTGCCCCACCAGAAGCCTGCACTGCTCCCCCAACATGCACACAACCACAACCATACAGAGGACTTCTGTAATGGCTGTTCTCCCCGAGAGGAGGCTGCTCTGCCAGTCTGTGAGGGAAGAGGGAATCTTGGTTACCTCGCACAAACAGATGCACAGTTGCAATGCCCTTGTCGCTGCTGTTGACATAAGCACACTTATAGGTGCCTGTATCCCTGTAAGTTGTCTTGGGAATACGGAGTGTGCTGCTGGTCTGGTTGCTGAGTGTCTCCTTTTGGCTTTCCCATTCAACTTCAGACTTTCCTGAGCAGTGCAAGATGACTGGATCACCCGTGTTGACAACCAAAACAGGGGAGTGTGGGCTGATCACCGGGGATGCTGAGCCTACAAAGGAAAGAGTGAGGATGCAAAAGTATTCCCAAAAGATGATCTGTTGGAGCTTATACTGCTGAGCATAGCATAGCTCAGCATCAGGAAGAAGCTGGACTTGGGATTCAAACTATTTATTTTTACTTGCATCACTCTGGCCGTTTTTTGCCCCACCAGACTGATGGAGAATCATAGAATCAATTAGGTTAGAAAAAAATCTTTAAGATTATCAAGTCCACTTCTAAATCATGTCCCTCAGCACTCTATTTGCTTATCTTTTAAAACCTTCCAGGGTTGGGGACTCCACCACTTCCCTGGGCATCATGTTCCAAGGCTTGACAACCTTTTCAGTGAAAAAGTTTCTCTTAATGCACAACCTAAACCTCCCCTGGTGCACTTGAGGCTGTTTCCTCGTCCTATTGCTTGTTACTTGGCCTGATAGTCCAAGGAAGGTATTTCAGGGAAGAGAGAAAACCCCACATGTGAACATTCAGCATGGGGGTAGAAACAATAATCTGGAACTGATTAGGTCAGATGCTAGTTTAGCAAACATTCTTGTTGGGTTTTGCCTCTCTTGCAGCAGTTTTCCTTTTGTGGCAGAGCTGGAGCTCTGTTCAACTATGTGAACTTTGTTAGCCAGTAACACCATTTGGTGAAGTTTAAGTTTAATGGATAGGACCTTCTTGCAGTGGTGCTGTGTTGAGTTAGAACAAATCTGGAAATCTGCAGTAGAGGAGGTCAGTGCATGCTCTTTGGGAATCACAGAATGTTAGGGGTTGGAAGGGACCTAGAAGATCATCTAGTCCAACCCCCCTGCCACAGCAGGATCACCT
>JAOEGS010012902.1:0-11326 GCA_025447755.1 Corythornis vintsioides | reverse complement strand
GGGAGAGGCCGGGGCGCGGTGGGTGAGGCCTGGGGGCGGCCCCGCCCGGCAGCCCGCTCAGGCAGCCGCCTCCTCGCACAGCCGGCCGGCCGGTGGGGCTGGCGGCGAGCGGCAGCGCCGTGCGGCTCCGCTCCTCCCCCGCCGCCGGCTCCCGCGGCTGGGGGCTGTCAGGGCGCGGCGGCAGGCGGGGACAGCGCGGCGGCGGGGTGCGGGCGGGGGGCGCCGGAGGACGGCGGGAAGCTGGGGGCGTGGGGGACGGAGCCAGGACGCGCCTTCCCGAAACTGCTTCCCTCCCTCCGGCGAAGGCGCGTTTCGGTTGGCAGGTGCCGCTGGGGGGTTGCCGGGGCGCTACTCAGCCTACGGGCACCCCGGCACGTTTCTCTGCAACTCCTTCAGCCAGCGAGCCCGGAGCGATGCGCAGCCGCCGGCTCCCCCGCGGGGCAAGCAGCGGCCCCTGCCGTGGCCCCGGCCCGGCTTACAACTCAAAAATGAGATGCATTGCAAAACGTCCGCTCCCAGCGCCCGTCCTGCGATAGTTATCCACATGTGTACCTCGGGAAATGAATGCAGACTGGTGGAACTCTGAATTTCCCCGGGGTTTCCACTTCCAGCATGGGCACTGCAACGTATTACTGTAATTTTAGATGAAGAGGGGATGTAATTTTAGACGAGGAGGAGGTATTCTGGTTGTTAACAATGGACAGCTGAATTGTGGGGTGTTTTCATGTCAACACAATATTGGAAGGAGACAGCCAGCTACAAATACAGCTAGAGATCTTCACTTTTTAAAAGATTGTTGCTCTGAAATGAAACAGTCCTGGTTCCAGTGGACACACGGGTGTACATATAAACATGCTATACTTAAAACTCCTAAACTTTGAGGCAGTGAAATTAAATTAGAGTAATTATTCAGAGGTGGCTCAGCACCTTCCAACATGGCACTCACCATTCCCAGCATCCAGCTTCCCTTTGTGTGTTCTTCTTTGGGTGTTTTTCTTTCAGGGGCTTGGCTGCTCTTTGTAATCAAAGTTTGGATTCTGCAGACGCCAGCGAGCCACATGGGAGATGGGAGTAGTCCTCAACTTCTCCTCATCTAGAATCTGCCAAAGAACATAAAATAATGGGATTTTCTAAGGCAAAGTCAGGCCGCAGAAGGGAGGTGCATGTCCCACTGCTAAAGGGAGGGTGCACAGGGATGCCTGCAGTGAAGATGTATTGTATTCTAGCAGAAGTTTTTTCAGTTGCTTGTAGATTCCTCATAGTTTTTCCTTTCAGACTGAACTTCTCTGCAGCAAGATAATTTTGTTCCAAAAGCATGAACAAAAAATAGATCAATAATTTGAGTGAAAAAAAGCAAAACAGCACCTTTGCTGTGATAGGGAATTTGCTGATACATTTTTCTTGCCTTTGAACAGTTGTTAATATAGTTAATATGGAATGATGCAAGAAAACAATACCTAGGCTGTTTTTCAGTGTTTTCAAGTAACATTGAACAGCTCTGAATACTTTTCACACATTGCTTGAAAAAAGAAAACATGCCCATCCCAATCAGTATCGTGATGTTCCTCTGACCCAATACATTACAAATGTAACTGTTTTAAAGTACTAGCTAAAAGCCATCATTAAGAACTAAGACCTTGTTATGCTAATAATGGCCACATAGTGCTGTTCTTCAGCCCAGAGTGATCTGACACCTCCACCACCTCTGTGTCTACGTGCAGGTGGAAGACAAAGTAAAAACTCTGGTTAGAACCATCACTTCAGCCTCCAGAAATACATGTAGTTGCAGAAAACTTAGATGTAGCTGTAATACTTCACATCAGCTGAAGGTTTGCTTCACCACTGTTACGTATCTATAGGATAGAAGCCATGGAGGTTTGTGTGGGCTGAGTTAAGACTCCTAAAAGGTAAATGCAAAGCTATTTTTTTCTCACTGTCCTTTAACCATTTTTCCTGATAAACCTCAACATTTCAAGTGAAATGCTGGTGCCCAGCCTTTCTGTAACTTAATTGGCTGGGACTCTGACCTACAGTTTCCAGAGACAAAGCTGATGTTGATATTATCTCATATGTGTAGCACTGGGAGCAGTACAATCCCTTATGCATCACTATTGTTAGCTACTCTTTTTTTTTTTTAATTTTTTTTTAATCTACTCCAGCTTTGCAAATACATTTGGCTAAACTTTTGACTCACAACAAAGGAAGGAAAATTTTTCAATACAAGGAAGCACCATTGTTTTGCATGTAATGTTGGATTTCTAACTGCTTTGAAATGTTCATAAACTCACTGTACGGTTCCTTTGCACTTCATGTGAGCTGTCATTTGCATATATGCACGTATGATGAGCCCTGAATAGAAGTTCAGATCTCTGCAGACCTTTGATCTGAGTTTTACGACAGCTGAGCTGGCTTAATAGTTAATGTTGGGATGTTTTCTTTCCTTTTAGCCAGTTCTTGGAAGACAGAAAGCTGTCCAACTGTCTGCAGTTAGCCCCATTTCACCTTCAAACGGTGGGTAAATTCCTGTGCAATTAGCCAGATCTCTCCAAGCCACAGCCCAGCAGGGATTCTGCGTCCCCTGAAAAACAGCATACTGGTAAACTTCAACCTTTATCTCCATCAGTCATTTGACAACTCGATCCCCCCTGCCTGTCCTGCTAATTTAGCCGCAGACTGCATGGGAAGAACCCCGCGCTTCAACCCCGCAGCAGTTCTCTGCTGAGCAATACGATCGTCAACACATTCAGTTGAACAATAGGGGAAACAAACACTTTTTACTCATGCTGGAGCAGCTGCTGGCTCTTTTCTTGCCAACTACTTCATTCCTCCCTCCCTCCTTTCATCTTCCAGTACCAGCCTGTTGTGGTCATTTCCTCTGTTGATAAGCAGAATCAGCTTTTTAAGTTAGCAGCGTCTGGAATGCTTTACAACATCATCTCGCTCAGAATGACCCATCTCGGTGACATCCCCAAAAACCCGATATGCTGCATGAAAATATTTCTCTTCATGCACATCAATTCAGCCCCCTGGATTTCCCTTGTAGAAATTTCCATAGAAACAGTGATTTCAACAGCTTTCTGGGATGTCATACTAGATTCAGCCATTAGACACTGCTCAGATTTAGTCCTGAGACTAGCACATTTCAGAAGCTATTAGGTGACATATCAAATCATAGCGTTTAGCAAGTCTCTTCAGAAGAGCTACTAAAACTTTTCCTCATTTGCTTTGTCACACTACAACCTCTTATTGCTGATAGCTTCACAGCAAGGCATTGCTGACATATATATACTCTGTATATGTTGGGGTTTTTTTCTGATAGCTTTTACTTCCCAATAAGCTGCTTTTGTTCTTAACCATGATGGTTGTACCGACAAATGTTTAGAATATTTAAAGGGGACATTTGATTTTATCCTTCCAATGAACCTTGAGTTCCATAATAGAAATTCAGCATCAGAAAAAAAAAAAACAACAAACCCAAAACAAAAACAAGATAACAATCTATCATATTCACTCCTCTGTATAAATTTCCTGTGCTGCTGATTCTTTTTCAGACACCAAAGATCACAGCCTACATTTGCTAGGCTTTCAGAGAGAACACAAAGTCTCATTGAAGTAGAACACTAGGTGCACATCAGTGATAACATTTTGTGAAGTTATTATATAGGTACATGATCATAAGTGAATCACCCCAGCTCACAATCTTTTGTGTGTCAGTATAGGCAAAAATATGCAGAATAAGACAAACTCACTTGACTATCTAACCAAGGAGACAGCAAGTTGTTAAATCCCCAGTGGTTTTGGCTGTAGAGAAACTGTGGGCAGCACAAATACCTTCAGGGGGATGAACTTCACAAACTGGACTTTTGTGATTGTCATATTCAGCTTTCTTAATAAAATAGGCCACACCACTTTGACATGCTACCTAGTTACTATAGTTACTACATAGCTAGTTTGAGCTACAGCAGATCAGTTAGAAAAAGAATCACAGAATACTTGGGGATGGAAGGAACCTCATCCTGCCCCTAATTTCCTATCACTTCACATTACAGTACTGCCCAGCTAGATGGAAGGGCCTTCTTAAGGCATGTCTAAGCAGAGGTCACAACAGACTATGATCAAAGCACCCTTAACATTCTCTCTGGAAAGTTCTGTGGACTTTTTGCTGTATATCCTTGAGCTAACATGAGATCTGGAGAAAGCAGCCCAGGTACAGTTGCCAAAAGCATGAAAGCATAGGTGCTGCAGTAGCAGCAGCACTCCTGCTTAATACTTCTTTCTTTGTCCTTCCAGGGATCCAGCTGTTTGTCCTTCTGACACAGCATCACATAGGAAGCTCCTCTGTGGTGGGTAACCTATAAAACCTGAATGAAAGAAAATATTACATTACTGGCAGAAAAGATCAGTTTCTCTCTCTATATAATACTAGGGTACACAATGTCACCTACATTAACTGTTCCCTTAACCTTTGTATCATTTCCAAGTATCTGAGATACCTGTATGGTTCCTTCAAAGGCACAACAACTACTTAATAGCATGCAGCCAAGAAATTACCTAAGAAAGATCACACTGAAAGTGTGCAAGTACAATTCCTCATTTAAAATTACACTTTGAGATGCCCCAAGCTGATGTTTTAACTGGGGACTAGATGGTCTCTGTATGATTGCATTTCCTTGATGTAATGTTGTGTGGTCACGTGCATCTTGTGTCTGAATGCATTACCTTTAGCAACCACACTTAATATCTTTTTGATGCAATTACAAACCAAAGTGACAGAATCTATTTTCTGCAAACCCATGCTCATTGGCATTAATTACATTACTTTTTAATTCATTACTGAAGCAACTCCTGTATCAGTAATTCTATTATTTTGCCTAGGATTCCTGTCAGTCTGACAGGTCTAAAATTACCCAGGTCATCCTTCTTAGGGCCAGATCCAAAACAAGACTTTGAAAATTTTTGGTACCCAACACTTAGACCTGCAGTCTAAAACCCCTTCAATCACCAGCAACTTGAGACTGAAAGCACATTGTGTACTGTCAAAGTCACCTACATGCTTACAGTATTCCTTCTCTGCATGCCTAGATAGTTCTGAGAATACAGATGGCTAAAAAGCACCCAAGCTAAGTTACATACACCTGGCTTGTTACAGCCAGGTCCCTGTTTTCCACCTGAAAGCCTCATCTTATTATATATTAATAATTTCCTGGTATTTGTCCAGGATATTGGAACAATGTGGTGGTTTCACTGAAGCCATGGCATTAAAGGAATTTGAAATCTATGGCATAGAGGGGATGCTAGTTGCCACCTACCTTGTAACAGGTTTAATGCTTCTAGGATGTGCTGGTCAGCAGGGTTACAGCACTTGCCTAGCAAGTCCCATGCATCCCACACCCCCATGACCTGCTGCACTGCAGCTCCCAGCACAAACTCTGTTTCTGAAGAGCAGACAGAAGCACAGCAGCTCTTGAGTTCCCTCAGAAACCTCAAAGAAAGATGCTGACATGACCTGTGAGGCCTGGTCCAGGACACTCACAATTGGCCTAACACTTGGCAAATCCCTGCAAAGATAGGCAAGGGAACAAGGCCAGGGGGTTGTGACTTACCTTTTGTAAAAAGGCCTCCTGAATTCTAGGTGTTCAAAGTTACACGAGGTGTCAGGCACTCTCCACTCCTCTTTGCAGCTGTGGCACTGTTCAGAAAGAAACCCAAGATTCATTAAGTCAAAAGGAGTGACACCAAGAGAAAAAGCTGAGGGCTACAGTTTACAGATTAAATCATTTGCATAGAGAAGGGGAAGCCTGCAGATTCTGAACACTGAAATGTTCATGCATTACATAGGAAACAATAATAAATATTGGACTAGAAAAGTTCCTACTTTGTATCACCCTCCAGCAAAATTCTTGTGTTAACAGTTTGCTGGGTGATGGGATTGTCTGCCATGCCCTGCACCTGCTCAGCTCAGCCTGTTCCCTTCTTCTTGAAGTTCCATCTCAACATGAGGAAAAACTCTGAGAGTGACAGAGCACTGGAACAGACCCAGAGAAGGTGGTAGTCTCCTCTGGAGACTTTGAAGACCCATCTGGATCTGTTCCTGTGTGGCCTGCACTGGGTGATCCTGCATTGTCAAGGGGTTGGACTTGATGATCTTAGGAGATCCCTTCCAACCCCTAACATTCTCTGATCCTTATTAAATGTCTCTAGAAGTCTTTTTTTTTTTTTTTTTTTTCCCAAGTGTCTATTTGGTGTGTGTATGCTTGTGTATGGGGTCTGAGTGCCAGCCTCTAGTCAAGACATGGGTTGGAAAGCTCATGTGTCTGGGTGACAGTGACTGAAGAGATAGAAGTCAACTTAAGTGCCAGCAACTGGAATGGGCTGCAGGTCACACGGGTCCCCATGTGCCCATGGAGCCAGCAACTGCAGTGATTGAGGGTATGGCTTATGTGTGCAAGTGCTGTCACCCCAAACCAGCAGAGAAATGGGTAGTGGCAGATGTAGTCAGTGCCATGTTTTTAGGATAACTTTGCTTATTCTTTCTGACAACTGTAAAACACACCTTGGAAAGATTACAGCCATAAAGCCTGCATGAAAGAAAATATTACATTACTGGCAGAAAAGATCAATTTCTCTCTATATATAATACTAGGGTACACAAACTCTTTTGAGAGAGCTAACAAGCTTCATGCACTGATGGGAAAGCACAGGCCCCTGATTCTGGAGCTAGGTTTCCAAGGCCACCTACAAGTTAATTGTTGGTATATCAAGTCATTTATTAAGTAATTTCATTGAATCAAGTGCTTTAAAAAAAATAAAATTGGCACCATACTTTTTATCCACTGGAATGGCCCCAGTGCCACAAAAGTTATTTACAATTAATACAAATGTTCCAGGCAACCCCTTGGCCAGCTAAATTAAACAGCAAACAATCTAAGAGTTAAAATACAAGTTCCTTCAAGAGGCACTGGGCTCTCCTCAGGGCCCCAGGAAAGAATACTGATGACATGGTGCTCTGAAGATGATCTGATCCTTGTTTTGATCTGATCCCCACCCCACATAGCAAAATCCTTTCCCTCTCTGCTGCTTAAGAATTTTATTTTCCAACCACACCTCTAGCCCTAGGAGAGCTATTACCAGAACCTTGTGTTTTTCAAACAGTTGATGCACACATAATCTGAATTTCTTTAAAAGGAAGAGCTGCTAAAGGGTGGGTCCCAAAGCTGCACACAAGAGAAAAGAACATGGTGTGAAGGAAAGTAGAATTGGCTCAGATGCACTCCTAGCAACAAGCTTACAGTACTATAACAAGATTACAGAACTCACCTTTCTGCCTAAAAAAAACGTAGGCTTTGTGCATAAGTTTTTATTTATAAGACACCAGTTATTTCTTGCAGTCTCTCCTCAGAGATTTAGCATTACTGTATCAAGAACTGGACTGGAATATAAATTATTTACCACAACAGTGAAAGTGACTTTAAAACGCTTACCTGTTCTCTCTGAGCTTACATCATTATTTTATGGTTTTAACAGTGTGATTGACTCCTCCTGTATGTTTAACAGCAAATTCAGTTAAGTTGTTCACAAACAAAACATTTCACAGGATTTGAGCAGAACAGAATAGCTGCCAGAATACTAAACTATGGCAGCATTTTTTAACCCTCAGAGAAGTCAGCCACCAGTGAGATGCAAGAGCAATCTGATCTGAGCTTACCTTACCTACCAGCAGCTCCAAACATAAACATCTAAGCTAAAGAGTTAATGCTAAACAGCAGCTACCTCCTTTGGAGCCAAATAGACTTAGATTATCTAACCAGAAGATGAACAAAAACCCAGCTAGACCAAGGGCAAGAGGCAGTTTTGTAGTGATTTAGAAACACACAGAAGTGTTCTATTGACATTGACATTTTCATCCCCATGTCTAGATTTACAGCAGATTCAAAAGGATTTTGGGACAGAGGATTTGAATCTTCCAAGTCAGGGCTACACCATTTGTTTCTATTGAGATTGTCTGGGTAATGGCACTGAAGATGGTTGAGTGAGACACGCAGTGCTAGCTCCTGTTCTGCTGCACCTCACAGCCTCTGCAGGAACTGCAGCCACGTGCTGAAGGAGAAACCCCAGATGTGAAAGGGAACAGGGAGAAATGTGGGAGACATCACATGCTTAGGACAAGCAATACCTAGCCAGAAAATCAGGGCCTATTCCTACCTTGCCACTTCAGTAATCCTGTCTCTGGTCAAACAGGGTGTTCTGTTTCAGGCAACCAGATTCCACAGTCCCTTCCATAAAGCAATTAAACTTTGCTTTAATGCCAGTTGTGGCTATTGCCCTAATTTCCTTTTTTCACTATGGCCAGTAAAGATCGTTTGGTTTTTGAGATCAATAGAAAGCCTACAGGGGGAAGCAACTCACACCGATCATCAAGATGATGCAGATCTGATTATTTCCAGCCCTTATCTTATCTATGTAAACTTTTAGTGAAGGAAGTGTCAATTATGTCAATGAGCTAGATGAAAGGGGGGAAAAAAAAAAACCAACAAAAAGAGCCAACCCAAAACCACAAAGGAGTCTGCACAATAGCCTTCATTTTGTATAATTTGAACTCTCAAATTTAGTAATAAGAAAGTCTGCCTTGCCAAGCACATGTGTACTCTCCCACCTCCTCCAGTTTTCCACCACATAGCTCAGCTCAAACTCAGACCTGCCAGTGCCCACCCCTAAAACAAGGTGCATCAGGATGACTGTTGTGGGCTCCATGGAGTAGCTGTAACCAGGAATAAGTGATTACCTCTGATTACTTACATGGTACTAGCAGATGTCTTTTGGATAGAGTTCCAGTTGGTCTCTTCTTGTTGTTCCTTTTGTTTAGATGTATGAATATACCTATTCACATGAATAAACATAGTGAACCTTTGTAAGGATTTTGCTGAATTTCTTAGCTATAGCATTATGCAGATTGAGAGGATAAAGAGGACTAGGATAATAGAATTGCTTTAGTTGGAAATGACCATTTACTGTTAAAACAGGTATACTGCTCTTTTTTTATTATTATTTTTTGAGTCTTGACCCTGCATTCTGAACATCTCTAAGAATTTGGTGCAAGCTATTGCTCCCATTGGGTATTTCCTAGGCTCAACACTAAAAATGCTGTAACAACAAAATAATAATAAAATTAATATTTTTAAAAAGTCATCAACCTACCCACCCAAAGACCCGACAGCAACAACAGAACAACAAAAACTCATAAAAACCCCAAACCTCACCCAAAACAACGCCAACAACAATTCCCAACCCACAAAATAACAAAAAGCGATGCTTCGAAGCCGAGGTCGAAAGGAGATCCACGGCAGGAGCGCCAGCAGCTGACACCTCCACCCTCAGGGCGGCCATGACGCGTTCGGCTGCTCCTCCCTTTGGCGCCAAAACAGGAGTGCGCGCGCGGCCCCTCAGGGAGCTGTGGCGCAGGAGGGCGGAGCTGCCTGTGTGGCCCCGGTGAAGCGAACCCAGCCCAGCCCAGCCCAGCCCAGCCCAGCCCAGCCTCAGCGCCTAGTACTGCTTCGTGCTCCGCAAGCTGCCTGAGCTGAGGCGGCGCGGGCTGCTGACCCGAGTGGCAGATGCTATCCCGTGTCACTGGGCGCCGAGGGGAAAGGGCCCTCGGCTCGGCCTCCCTTGTGAGGGGAGTGTTTGGATGGCGGGAAAAGGAAAGGCCTCAGGGCCCGTCGCCTCGGCCTCCCTGCTTTGGGGGTGTGGGGGGGGAGCGGTGTTTGGATGGCGGGAAAAGGGAAGGCCTCAGGTTAACGCAGCTCAATGGCAGGGAAGGCAGGGGGGCGGCTTGCGGTGCAGTCGCAGAATCACAAAATCACAATGTGAGGGGTTGGAAGGGACCTAGAAGATCATCTAGTCCAACCCCCCTGCCAGAGCAGGGGCACCTAGACCAAGATTTTCCTAATGGACGTGTGTGTCAACTGTTAGTTTTAACCTAATGGTTTACTGCTGCAAAAGGGTCTTTTGTAGTATCGAGAGGTCAGTGCAAATGTCCCCTTCCCTCCTGATTTAATTGCATCCTGTATATTTTTAGCTTAAATGTGAGTATAGCCACTAAGAGCTTTAATATTATTTCAAGGATTTTAAGAAAAAGGTGGTTCTTAACTCCTACATTTGATTTATAAGGCTTAGTACAAGTTCAGCATAAAAGAGTAGTTGTATCAGTATTAAAGGGTGAGGAGTTGTTACATATCTAAGTTGGAAATTTGTATGGTAGAAGCATTAAATAAAATGATGACCTGGCCTCTTTGGGAGAATAAAAGAGGGGTTATGTATTTTGTCAGGTCAAGTCTCAGCTCAAGTCATTTACTTAACAAGGCTCTCTAACTATTTTCATGTTGTCATGGTTATGGAGAGGCAGGAAAGGGCAGCTCCAATAAAAGTGTGATACCTGTTAGTGTCCTCCCTGCCATTCCTGTCATTATGATGCAAATTTAATCAGGTTGATCGTGGTGGGTTGAGCTGACAGGATTGATCTTTAAACTGAATAAGAGGGCTAATGATAATGGATAACTGAGATACAGACCAACATCATAAAATGTAATATTTCTTGGTACAAGTACTTTATGGTTCCATGTAGGTATATCCATCCTTTTATAAGGAAAGCCATGCAAACCCAAGTAGGAGGGGTGTTTTTCCTATGACCCTGCAGCTTGTAGAATTTAAGACACATATAAGAGAGCACCATTGTTCAAGCTTAGGACAGCTGATGTTAAATGCCATGAAGTCTGGCTTACAGCATTTTTTTCCCTACATTAAAAAAAAAAATAAAAATCTATTATTTAGTAGAATAAGTAGGATTTTTTTATGAGAGGCAGAACATAAGGGTAAGGATTAAATAGCTACCTTAAACTTAATGGAGAAAGTTACAAGATATTCATGAAGAGAAGGATTAAGTTGTACTAAGAAAAAAATTTCATAGTTGTATACTTTTTAAATTATTAAAAAACAAATTTATTTTGCATTTGCCTTTGGTATTCTTGCCACCTTCTTTGCTTTCCTTTGCTGAATGAGCTCTTAAAATTTTTAATTATTAGGCTTCTTATCTCCTCTTACCCCAGACTATTAATACAATTTAACTTTATCTAAATTAATGTTTTGAGCTTGTGAGGCTGCTTTGTAGTTACTGATTTTCGGGTTTGTGTTTTTGGTTGGTTTGTTTATTTGTTTTCCTAACCATATTTACCTAAAAGGTGAAGAGAAATATAATAAAAGGAATAAACCTGGGATTCCAGGTGTACGTGTGGGTTTGGGGTTTGAATTTTATATCTATCTATATACTGATTTT
>JAOEGS010012900.1:0-12445 GCA_025447755.1 Corythornis vintsioides | reverse complement strand
CCCACCCCCTCCTCCCTCCTCTCCCTCCCGGCCCTCTGCTCGAGAATTACCCCCAGTATGAATAGTTTCTTGTTTTGTTTGGGTTTACTAATCTATTCATTACTTGTAATTGCTTGGATTGTATGCAAATGGATTCCGTGCTATGGGAAGCTTGTGACCTGGCCCCTGGACATTATTCATGGTAGATGACTTGCTTCGAATCACATGGCAGAGAAACACAATGTATGTGCTTGGACAAAGAGATCTCCAAGAGATCCAGATGTTCCATCAGCACCTGACCTGTCCAAGCAGAACAGAACCACCAGTTGAGGGGGAAAAAAAAAATTCCCTTTGTTCCAAAATCCAGTCCTGGAGAGGAGAGCTCTTTGAAAGATCAGCCTTCCTGAAACATCTGCATCAACAAATGGCTTGTTTGGGGTGTTTGCTCCTGAGCTGGGGAGCAGAAAAATGAGGCAAGAATGCAGTTGAGAAAACCAGCTGTTCTCAAATGAACGTTTGTTGATAGGTCATCAAAAGACTTGCACTAGTTTGTGCTGTTCCACTTGGTCCCGGTGAATTCCCCCAGCTCTGCTAGTTGCAGAAACATAAAGATCTAGTTTTCACCTTCACAGGGTCCCTCCTTTCAGCAACTTCGTACCTCTCAAGGATAAAAATCCCATTTCCATGTCCCATTTCAGCTGGGATCAGCAGGACAGGCTGGTTTTCACCGTGAGCAGCTGTTCCATCCCAAAGTTTGCTGAAAGGACTCACCCTCCATGGCAAAAGCAGAGAGGCACCTGCATTTGTTGTCACTTGAACTGATGAGAACTCACTCACCCAGCTGGCTCACAAGGAGAACTGACACTGCTGCTTCCTGCAGAAAGATTTTTGGCACTCCAGTCACAGTTAGGAACTCAAAAAAACCCCAAAAAACCAAAACAAGCATAAAAAAAAACCCCAACAAACACCCCCATCCACAGAAAGGGCTGAAGAGTTTGACTGGGACTGCAGCTGGTCAAGTGCCAGGGTCCACATTTAGGTGGGGAAAACTGCCCCTGTTTTCTAGTCAGGGAATCACAAGCAATTAGCCAGTTTGTAGTGCTGCTTTTTCTTTCTCTTTTTCCTTTTGCACTGCAGAGTGGGACCCTCAGTAGGTGGATTCCCAGAAGCTGGAGGAGCTGGGCACAGCTCTGTGGTCAGACCAGCAGCCTGAGCTTGAGTTTCCCTCTATTCCCAGCTCTGACTCAGCGTGGGATCCTGGTTGAGGCAGAAGCAGCCAGTTTGGAAGCAGAAATTGCAGGCTGGGGTGGTGGCTGCTCCTGAACTGGCACTGAGAGGAGACTCTGCTGCTCTGGCTCCACAGCAGCTCCACGTGTCACTCCTGGTGACAACAGAAGACAGGGCATCACTGCCACCTGCTCAGGATGGTTGTAGTCTCTGGAACAAGGCCATGCTTGGTTGGGTTTTTTCTTTAGCTGACAGCAAGGTACTAGTTGTGCAGAGATAAAAGAAGAAATAAAAAAAAAAAAAGAAGAAAAATGACCCTTCTCTGGAATAAGGCCTGGAAGTTACAGCCAGAAACACAGAGACCTTAGAACACCTTCCAGTCCCTGAAGGGAGCTGCTCCAAAACCTGGAGAGGGGCTGTTTGCAAAGGCCTGGAGGGAAAGGCCAAGGGGCAATGGGTTGAAATGAGAAAGGAGGGGATGGAGATGAGAACTAAAGAAGTTCTTTCCCAGCAGAGTGGTTGGAACAGGGTGCCCAGGTTGGTGGTGGAGGCCCCATCTCTGGAGCCATCCCAGGTGGGGTTGAGGAGGCTCTGAGCACCCTGCTCTAGTTGAGATGTCCCTGCTCCCAGCAGGGGTTGGACTGGATGACTCTGGAGCTCCCTTTCACCCAGACATTGCTAGGATGCCATAATAAGGCAGCACACTGGGGACAGCACCTGTGGACCTGTGAACGAGCACAGATCTGAGTTAATGGTCCCCAGCACAGCAGGGGATCCTCCCCAGCACTCCTGCTCCCCAGCTCCAGCACCTCAGCAGTGTCTGAGTGCCAACTTCCAAAGCACTGGTGCCAAGGCCTTCCACAGACACTTCCTAAATGTCACCTGAGGGGAAGAAGGGACATGTCACCATGTCACCACAAGACGGAAAATACAGCCACATGCTGCTGGAACTTCCACTCTGCCCTGCTCAGGTGCTCCCTCCTTCCACTACTAGACAGCAACTCCCCAGGACTGAGCAAGCCCAAAAGACCAAAGGTTTCCTGAGGTTTCTTCTGTGCTCCTGGAACTCATCCTACCAACTACCCAGGGGTTTCAGAGGCACATTTTCCTGTTGCAGGGCTCTCTGCTGACAGCTACTGAGGATCCCAGATGTAGTTCCCAGGAGCACATTGGCAAAGACCCAGTGGGATCATTTTGGGATCAGCAACTCTGAAAATTCAGAGCATATTCTTGGCTACCTAAACAGGGCCACAAGAGCCTGATGTTGTTCATACCACTCACTAGTTTTAGTAGATCCAGTTCTGGGCTTAGAAATGGACCAAATCTTTTTGCTGAAGCAGGACTAGGAGGTTCAGAACGTTGCAGGATTGAGGCATTGTGGGAATCTGCAAAGCAGATGAATTGATCAGAAAGGGGAAATAAGAGTCAACTGCCACCTCAGCTGCTCGTGCCAGATTAGATCACAGCAGAGATTTGCCCTGAGTTTATCTAAATCTCACATACCCAGACAAGAGGAGCTGCTGGTATCAGAATGTTGCCAGGGGTTAGGCAGAACCACACGTGGCCAGTAAAACAAGAAGCCAGAGAGCAGGAGCCCAGCTCAGCACTGGGCACAGGCTGTGCAGTGCCAGCTCTGACTCTCCTGCTGCAGCTACACAGAGTGAACACCCAGCCCTGATCCCCCCTGCAGGTCTGGATCATGCCACACAGAGGGATTTCATGGATGTTCTGATTTACTCTGGAAGCCACAGCAGCCCCAGACTGGCCAGCTTCGAGCCTGTTTGGTGCTTAATGACAGAAAGCCACAAGTCCTGAGCTGGGCTGCAGTCACTCTGCTGACTCACAGTGCAAAGCTTTCACTCCCTGCAAGCTGAGAAAAGAAACCCATCCTCAGCACCCCACCCAGGGAGGTTAGGAGGGGCTATTTACAGAGCACTCGGAGCCCGAGGGGGGAAAAGTGTTAGAGAAACACCAAGTAGAACCAATCCTTTGGTGCTTAGTGCTGTGGCCTCAAAAGCAAAGGTTGGCCAGGAGGGTCTTTGAGAAGGAGCTTTCCTGCCAGCCCCAGAGCTCTCCTGCCAGAGGATGGACTTTGTGTGACTGTGTCTAATGCACCTTTAAAGAGAAGAAGTCACTGGAACAAACAAAAGCAGCTCCCAGCTGTGCAGCTGTTTAGACTTGAGGTAGCCAGAGCAGGCTGCACTTCAGGGCTTATCTCTGCTCTCTTTCTAAACAGGAAATGTATTTTTGTCTCCAGCATTTCAGGCTAAAACTTTCCGAATATGCCAAGAAAAAAAAAAAAAAAATAAAGGAGCCTTTCAACTCCCTCATGAGACTGGGGACCTGCACCCAGGGTAAGAAAATCAAGGGGTGTTAAGTGTGAGCTTTCATGGGAGCACAAACTGCTGCAGTTGGAGGAACTGAGCGGGGAGGATCCAGGGCAGGGAAAAGGTTGAAATTGCATTTTCCATGGCAATAGGGGTTCCTTGGTGGAGGTGTTACCTCTGCCTGGGGTCGTGCCAGGCTGGAAGGTGCCAGCTCCTGAAGACCAAAGAGAACAGCTCGTGATCTTGCTTCCTCTCCTCCAGCAGCAGCATCCCAACAGCTTTGTAGCATCTCCTTGTTTAGTGCTGTCACCCCCAGCCAGAGGTGCAAGCAGCTGTGTAAGCAGCAGGGAGGACACTGGATCAGCACTCCACGGGCTTTGCACAACCTTCAGCTCCCCCATTTTTGCCCTAAGTTTCATGATACTTAGTCTCAAAGAGGTTGGGTTCAGGGATTCAATGAGGTGGGTCTTGGTTTTGTTTGAAAAAGATCCATTTCCACATCTTTTGGTTGCAGAGGAAAACTTGGAGACTGGATTTGCCATAAACTGCCAAATCCAGAAGGCAATTAATTGTGGTTGTTTTTTTTTTTTAAATGAGGAGTCTGAGAGACTGAAACCATCTCCTGAATTTTGAGAGTCTGCAAAGCTTGTTGGAAGGGCTGGATTTGGGTTAGAGAGATTTTCTTGTTTGGTGGGGAGATGGGGTCAGCATGTCCCACTTACTGGATTCCAAGGCCTTTTGCAGCCAAGCAAACAAACTGGCTCCCTCATCAAAATCCTTATTGATACTGGACCAGCTCCCACTGTTTGCTGCTCAGCATCCACGTTGCCATCCCTGCAGGCCAGGCAGAAAGAGAGAAGCTGCCCCTGGAACTTTGTGTCTGTGAGTGTTGCTAAACTGGCTTGGAAACCTGGGCTCTATTTACAGAGCACAGGACAAACCTTTTAGCATTCCCCCTGCTGTTCCCTGGGCTGCATTCTTAACCTCTCCCTCTTCCAGCCAACCTCCTTTCCCCTCACCCAGCCTGAGTTTTGCCCCCTGCCACCCTCCAGGAGAGCTGGGGTTGCCCCTTGCCCTGCAGGACCTGGCAGGGAGGGGTGGCCTTGCTAAGAGTGTACAAGGAGAGACAGCCAACCACAACAGCAGCTCAGAAGCCAAACAGCTTGAAAAGTTAAGAGAGGAACAGAACAACAGCTCTGCTCAACCCTCTTCCCTCCCTGCCCTGGCTTTGTGCTTTTTGTTGCTGGCACCTCCAGTGAGCAGGTGAAGCTCCAGTGGCCCCCACAGTGTCCCCTGTGTAAAAGGAACCCCAGGCTCCAGCTGTCTGAACCCCTGGCCAGCTTTAATCCTTTGCACTGCACGGCCACATTGCCCCCCACACCAGGCTTTTTAACCCCCCTGTGCCCCCAGGACAGGCAGACACCCCCTGGGAAGGCTGCTGGCGAGGCAGGATCACTTTGCACCACCTCAGTCTAGAGCCCCCAGTGCATCTCTGGCACCACCCTGCCTCTCCTCCCCTCACACATCACTCCTCCCTCACCTCAGCCCTACAAATGAGGCAGGGAAGAATTTCCTGGCCTGTGCCTTCAGCAGATGCCAGGTTAGGAAGGGTCCCACTGCCCTCTGATGTAGCTCAAAGTTTCCTCAGCACAGTATTAGGTAATTGCTGGCACCCTGCCCACCTCCTTCCCACTCTGCTCCTGAGGGTGTGAATTTTATTTCAGTTGCAGCCCAGAGTCACATTGCCAGGGGGCAAAGCAAGACAACTCTGCTGTCAGTTGATGATTTCCAGCTCGCAGGAGTAGATTGGAGGGTTTTCCTTGTGAAATAGCCTCTTGTGATTCAAATCTGGTTAGAGAAAGCTGCCCGTGGCCTGAGCTCAGCCCCACCCTGCACGTTTGGTACCTGCAACTTCAAGCTCTGCCTTTTAGTTCTGCTAAGCTAGAGACAAAGCCATGGGTTTCTTTCTGGTCCGGGTGCCAAGGGAACTGTCAGCTCCCATTCAGTCTCCAGGCCATTCCCTGCAACACATTTGCTCAGCCACTTGCAAATGATGCTCCCCAGGAGCCATCCAGTCGATTTCCCAGGACAGCATCAGGGCTGAGAGCTGCCCAGGGGACCCTGTGACACTGGGGAGGTAGCAGATGAAACCAGGGGCCCTGGTATGCCAGAGGCTGGTGACCTTGACTGAACAATAACCTACTAATGCAAGTCTCCTCTTGAGCAAGGACAACTGCATACAAAGCAGGTCTTGCTGTTTGTTCCACTTGGGGGGCATCTCATTTCTTTAAGGAAATCTTACTTTGTTTTTTTTTGACAAAAAAAGGACCTAAAAAGTCCCAGTTCCCTGAATAAAGCAGAGGCTAAACATTCCCTCTTGGTTTACAAACCCCAACCCTTTTTCCACTCAGTTCCTAGTGCCACAGCACCCAGCTCAGACTCCATCTGCATCACTGCAGAGAGCCCCTGTTTGTTACCCCAGCAGCCACATCCACAGCCCAGTACAAACCCCAGCAGTCACAAACCATCTTCACATCACCAGTCAGGACAAGGCCTGAGCTCCCAGGAATCTCTAGATGTCTAAATATACATTTCAGAGGCTGAATGGGGATCAGGCTGCACCCAGGCATTATGGTGGGTGCTGCCAGAATGGAGAGATTCCCAGGGGTAGCTGCTGCAGCTGTTAAGAGCAGCAATAAAGAAGGCAGAGATCTGCCCCAGTTCATCATTCTTGGATGAAGCAGGAAACTTGAAACAGAAACTAACTATAAAATATTTACAGAAACCACCCCAACCATATTTGCTGAAATTTCTTGTCAGACCAGTTGATCAAGAATTAATTACCCTTGAAACATTACAAGATGAAAAACGTCCCTTTTCTTGACTATTTCTTTATGCAATTGAAGGGCAGATATTTGCTTCAGGTAAACAACTTGCACCCTGTTTATAACACACAGTGCAAATATTTCCCTGCCTGTTTATTCTGAAATCCTTGCACTGTACAGATGGGAAGTGATGGCAGGACAGAGCCACCCAAGCTCTGCTGCTTCCCTTCTCTCTGCAAAGACACAGGAATGTGGTCCTGGAGGATTGGGAGAACCTGGATTCTATTTCATTAATTAAAAAAAAAAAATAACAAAGGGATAATCAGGAGAGATCATTAGAGAGTTTTCCATTCAGATCTCACTGGGACAGACCCAGGGCAGACATGACTCTCATTTCCTCACCATCATCCCAGATTTCTGGGTCTTCACAGGTCTTGACCCTCCTCTCCCTTCTCCAGAAGGTGTTTTTCTGTCCATGCCATACTTCTCTGGGATTTGCATTGCCACTCCCAGTGCTGGAAAGAGGTATTCTAGAACCAGCCAAGGCATCAGTTCCTTTGCTTCTGCCATTCCTAAACAACAGAAAAATGAATATATTTCTATTAAGAGTGAGCTGGCATCGATAACTGTGCTGAATTCACCCCCTAGCCAGCCTCCCTACCCTGAACCCCAGGGGTGACTTTGACCCCAACACTAAAAACTGTGCCATGATGAGCACTGCCAGATATTCCTACTGACAATTCCGTGTCACTCCCAGCCCCAGCAGCTCCAGAGACTTACTAAGGGGTCACTGGCATTCAACAAATCCCTTGTTTAACAAAGGGAGAATGGAAGAATGGCCTGGGGGTCAAGCCACACAAACATCACTGGAGACTCTCCCCAGCAGTGGTCCCAGACAGAGTCCCCCCTTCCCCTGTCTGGTGGAGTGAGTGCTCAGATGTGATGTGATGAGCACTGTCAGAATGGGATCAGCCACACAGGAGCATCTATTACCCCCACTTATTCCTGCTTTTTTTTTTTTTCTTTTAAAGGAGCTGAGAAACCTCTTCTGGAGTGGGTTTGGCAGCACTTGCCTTGAGGTTGAGAGAGGAATTGTTCTCCTTCAGAAGCTGGAAAACACCAGTTAGCCTGGGCACTGGGAGCACCACAGGGCTGTGGTTACTGTGCCTCCTACAGCAGGGCTCCCTGCTCCAAAGCCCCCCCTGACAGGCCATGGCCACTCAGTGGGAGCCAGAGGGAACATCTGGAAGTGCTCCAGCTGTGCAGAGAGCAGACACTCACTGAGAGGTGCACACAGCTGAGTCAGCCTCAGGAGGACAAGTCTCCTCGGGGTTCCTCCTCCTTTTCCTGACTCTTGCACAGCATTTCTCAGCTTTTCCACCACATGACACCCCCCCAATTACAAAGAAAGGCAGCAGCTTCACTCCCACCCTGCTGCAGCCAAAGGAGAGGGCTGCAGGACTCTGCCACCTCACTTAGAAGGAGAAGATTCCCAAGAACAAAAGCCATTTGTTGCAAACTTGAGATAGATTCCAATGAGGAATGTGCTGGAATGAGCAGCAGGTTGAATCCAAGTTTTTTTATCAAGGCTCACCCCACAGCAGGACAAACTCTGGCTCCACTGAGGAGTTCCCAACCTGCTGTGCCAACAGCCCCCCTTGGAGCAGATGCAGCTTGTGCCCAGAGGTGTCATCTCCCACCCCTTCCTTCTGGCAGGTCCACAGACTTCAGAGGAACTATCAGTGAGGAAAAAGGGGGTGGTGGCTTCTTTTTTTTTCCCTTTCTCATTTATTTCTTCTTAAAGGATGTGATGCCAACAGCTCCTCTGCCAACGCTGCCAGACAGAGCCTGTGGTTAAAGCTCAGGGATTTGTTTTGGTGTCAGTCACACCTTCAAGCAGGGAAAAGTCCAGGGAATTTGGGGGTTTTTAATCAGCACACTGTTCTACCAGCAGATCAGAGAACTTGGTTTGAACTACAACCACTGAATGTGGAAAGAGGAGAATTCCCCACAGCCAGCTTCCCATGCTTCCCTGAATTCAGAATATTTCTCTGAATTCAGAGAAATATTTCTCTAAATTCAGAATTTTTATCTCAATTCAGAATCTTTCTAAAGAATTATTTCCCTCTGGCAGGGGGGTTGGACTAGGTGATGTTTCTAGGTCCCTTCCAACCCCTAACATTCTATGATTTCTCTTTGCATTTAACTGACTCAGGAAAGGGAAATAGAAATAGAAACCATCCTTGGGTGTAATTCCTTGTCCTCACTCTTGTCTCCTTCTCCCCACCCCACCAAGGGCTTTCCAGTGTAAAAGGCCAAGCTGCAGAGTTCAGTGACTGGTGGTAGCTCTTCTTTCTTCTTTTGGCACCTTTGCTCTAAAAAAAAAAAAAAAAAAAGAAGAGATGGAAATAGGGGGAAAAAAACCTGTTTAAAAAGTCACTTCAGTGATATGACACGTGGAAAGGTGCAAAACCAGTTGAATGTGAATGAGACAAAGAACCTGAGTCCTGCCAAAATAGGAGACCTGCTTTGCCTTGGAGAAATGTGTCACCTATTAGTTTCAAACTAAGGCACTGAATTGTTTCTGGGAACAGAAAGAACCTTTGCACGTGCAGGATCATAATCAGCAGTGAAGAGAGAAAAAAAAAAAGAAAAAAAGCCAGTTTAGGGAGAAAGAAACAATACTTCTATATAATAAATAGGTTTATATTCAAAGCATTTCTTCCCTTCATGCATTTCTCAGGACATGAAGCAGAAACACAGCACATGGTTTAGGAGAGACTACAATCATATTCTCTTTTTAAAACAATCAGAAGACCATTTAGCTAAAAACCCAAGAAATCCAAGCAGAAATAGGCTTTATTATTATTATTATTATTAAATCCTAACTTCATCTCACAAGAAGAAGAGAAGTTCCTGGACACAAAGCACTGCAATGAATCAGAAGTGTTTGAAAATGTTTGTAATGAGCAGCCCCCACTGTTAGGGAAAGCCACTGATTGATAACACCAAGCAAACCCTCCCAACAAGGCCAACTGCTCAGCTAGAAATGCCTCAGGAAAAAGAAAAAGAGAGATAGTGTGACAAGAGGAAATTTATTGCTGCTGGAACTGCTCTCTTATCTCCTCAAAACATAAATGTTATTCAACCTGAAAGACAAGATGATTCAAATAAAAGAGATCAGGCTCTCTTCAAGCTGCAGCATAAGGGAGTATAAAACCAACCCTTGAATGGAAACCCACAACTTCCCATTGGGAATACTCTGGGAGAGCCAGCCTAGGAAATGGCTTTGACTTTGAGCAGGATTCTCTGCATTGGTTGTCCCTCAGAGAAGATGCAGACACAGGAGCCTGAATTGCAACCAAAGTTTAGGGCCAAGGGCTGAATTTGACCTAGAAACTGCAATTCTGCCTGGGCTCTGAGCAAGAGCAACTCCTGACTGTTGTTCACAGGGGGAGTGCATTCCAGGGCTGGCCCACACTGGGATAACAGCACTTGAACTTGACCTGTATCTGTGGAAAGAAGCAAAAAAAAAAAAAACAAACCAACCCGAAATGCACAAAACCATTTCCTGATCTACGCAGAACTCAGCAGTGGAGGTGTGTGTGAGCCCAGGATGTGGTTGTGAGCTAACAGAGCAGCTCCCAGGGCAGCTCAGAGGTATCACAGGGGCCAGGAGTTCAGCTCAGAGCACCACAGACCCTCCCTGAGCTCTGGGGGCTCCTGGCCCTGCACCCCCAGCTCAGCCTGTGGAGCAGCTCCACAGAAGTTCAGCTTGTTAGGTTCTCTATCTTTCCATACTCCAGTTATATTCATAGAATCACTCATGTTGGAAAAGGCCCTTGGGATCATCCAGTCCAACCAACTCTACAAAGATCACCCCCCAAATGACCATGAAACACCCCCAAGGATGGTGGCTCAACCCCCTCTCCAGGCAGCCTGTGCCAGGCTCTGGCTGCTTTTCCACTGAAAAATTATTCCCTAATGCCCAGTCTGCCCCTCCCCTGGGTTCTGTCACTACCTGTGAGCAGAGCCCAGCACCAGCCTCTCTGCAATGTCCTTTCAGGTGCTGTAGAGAGTGAGGAGAGCTCCCCTCATCCTCCTCTTCCTCACGCTAAACACTCCCAGCTCTTTCATTCTCCATCAGATTTATTCCCCAGCTCTGCTGTTTCCTCTGCACTGGCTCCAGGCCCCTCCTTGGATGGAGGTGCCCAAACTGGACCCAACACTCCAGCTGTGGCCTCCCCAGTGCCCAGCCCAGGGGGACAATCCCCTCCCTGCTCCTCACACTGTTTCTAATCCAAACCAGGATGCCCTTGGCTTTCTTGGCCACCTGGGCACACTCAGACTCATCTTCAGCCTCTTACTGTACATAGACCCCAAGTACCAGCTGAACAAGGACAATTCACTTGCTGCTGCATCAAAATGATACCTAAAACTATGGGTTTAAAGTACAGGGAATTTTGCTGGGAATTCTCTCCATTTCCACATTTTTTTTCCCAGGCACAATATGGGCAAGAACAGAACAGCAGCTCATGAAATCAACTTTGCCCCATTTACTCACTCTTTCAAGGCCACCTATAGGGCCAAAACAAACTGTACTGCAAAAAAAAAATTACCCCACGGATCTAATCTCAAATTCCACCTTTTGACTTCCTTTATATCCTATAACCAAATAGTACAAAAAGGAACACAAACAGGATATTCCTGAGGCAAAATTCTGCTCCGATGAAAACTTGACAGTGAAATGTTCTTTGCCAAGGGAATCTTATCCCTGGGGCTGGCAGCTCGTCGTCGTTACAAAACCTTCTGTGTGTCCACTGCTCAGATGCACATCCAGCAAATGTGAAAACAAATCATTTGTTGCTGGTGTTAATTCACTGTAAATACCACTACAAAGCCAAGAGGAACTTGGAACTTAGGCTGGCAGAGTGTCTGCCCACAGGACTGAGCAGACAGTAAATACTCTGGGTTCAAAAGAGCGATGCTGAGGGGAAAAGCAGCCAAAGGTTAGTGGGGGGGGGGAGGGGGGGAGGAAGAAGAGTAGCTCTTGGAAAAGACTTCACAGATCTGAACACTGCACCATATCTTAGAGTGAAGTGAGCAGGGACAAAAGAAATGCCCCGTGTGGCAACTGGTAATGGATCCTAAACCTGAAGCAGGGAACTCTAGAGCTGCTCCAGGTAAAGAATCCACGCTGAGAGTGCAGATGCCACAGAGCTGAGGTGGAAATACCTGTCCTGGTTAATTGGCTGCTACGGTTAAGAAGAGGAATGCCATAAGCCACATGATTAAACCACCCCCTTCCAGAAGCCTGGAGCATCATTCTCAACATCAGCATCCAAAGCCAAACACGCCTATGTTACATCACCTCATTTTACCACACTGTGGAATAAAATAAACAGGTAGAGATGCAGAATCCACAGCCAGGCAGCAGCTTGGGGCTGGTAAGTGAACGAGATTTTGTGTTGGGAAAGAGATGGAGTTTCACCGAGTGCCTCAACCAACCAACCTCAGAGAAACACAAACCATCCTACGCTGCCACGGGGGGCAACGGGCACCTGCTCTGCTGGCCAGTGCCCCTGAGCACCACACATCTCCCACACTGGTTTTGCAATGGTCGAGAGCGGTGCTGAACTGGGGTGAGTACAAAGCATCCCAACACTACTTGCTCAACGAGCTCACAAGTGTTTTGCTACTTTCTCTTTAGGAAAACTCAGTGCTGTTGGATCCCAGGAGCTGCTTCGTCCTAGACAAATGCTTTGGCTTTGAACAGCCCCAGAGCTCTCAGCTTTTTGTCACAGATGTTCCAGACACGCGACACCCGAGCAAAGCCCAGGCGGGAACTACGGGACCGAGGGCTGAGCAGCGCCCGGGGCTGGGGGCGGCTCCCGGGCTGAGGCCGCGGCGGTTCCCGCCCCAGCGCAGGGAGGTCGGGCCGGGCCCAGAGCGGCCCCTGCTGGCGCAGCGGGAACATCGCCAGCGACCACTTAGAGAACCAGAGAACGGCTAGGGCTGGAAGGGAGCTCCAAAGGGCATCTAGTGCAGCCCCCCTGCAGGGAGCAGGGACACCCTCAACTAGCCCAG
>JAOEGS010012895.1:0-40418 GCA_025447755.1 Corythornis vintsioides | reverse complement strand
ATTATTACTCAGAATCAATCTGCTCCCTTTCCTGAGACGTCTGACATTGCCCTTTCATGCAACATCTTCCTAGTCATTAATGGCTTCTGCAGGCTTTCCATCCTTGTCTCCCCTACACCCTCGAAACAGAAGCACATTGTTCATGGGGGAATGTGTGATGGATTTACGTAACACAGTACCCTTCTCTCCCCATCTTTTAATCCAACCATGTTCTGTTGCCTTCTGTCACCCACTGACCCATGAAGCCCAAGCTGCCTGTGACAGCACTGAGGCCTTTCTTCCACTTTCCATGTTACTCTCCATTTAGTGCTCAGCAACACACAGGAGAAGCTCAGCACAGTTCTTCCAGCAGCATTTCTCTCCTTTCGCTCAAGGATACATGATGCAATTTAATATTTTCTGATGCATGATCTATCCAAGGTCAGGAGGGCCAAAGGACAGTCGCCAGCTCCCCCGCTTGTCAAGGTAGGTTTGTTACAAGCGCCATACGGCTGATGAGAGCTAAGGGGGGCAGGGGCAGCTCTTCCCTTTGTATGTCTTCAAAAAGACAAAGCTTTCTCCAGGCACTTCTGTAACATGACAACAGCAGTTGTAAGGTTACCTTTCTCCTGTCTATCCCTAATATGTCAATGGCTTTGAGCAATTCTTTTGTAACATCTTCAATGTTGCATAGTTTAGCGAATTCCTCCAAGGTTCCTTGGCATTTTCTTCACTTTGTATTATACGGACCACTGGGTTACCTTCCCATTTTGCCAGCTCATCGCATCACCAAGATATCATGGATCAGTTCACAATCCATCAGTCTTGGGAAAGGTCTAAAGCTACCCCTCAGTGTAATGTCACCTACAGACCTTCTCTGCTCTCTTAACTCCTTTCCAAAATGCACTGGAGCCACTGCATAGAAACACAAACACGTCACCTCATCCTTAGAAAGCCACATTCCTGAAGCTGCAAATTCCCTAATGTAACAAACTCACCAAGTCACTCCTTCAAGTACAAAGATAAATTATCCAAAGAAACCAAACTCCTCAGCACTGCCAGGAGAGAAGAAGAAACCACAGCAAGGGCTGTCAGAGCCTGGTCCCCAGAAGCAGAGGCCAACAAAGCCTGCACATCAGTCATCTCCCACAGCATCTTCACAAGGTCAGGGGCTCCCTACCCACTGGAGGATACACCTACAGCCACCTCCCAGACAGCCATACCCACTATCACCTGCAGCAGCTCCCACTGCACACCAAAATTCTGGTGCTAAGGCCTGTAGCCTCATACTCCCATTAGCTCACATGTCCCGTGCCATATCCCCCACCTCGAAGCCACATTCCAGGGTAGCCCCTAGCACCACCAATAGACCTAACAACTTCAATCTCACTCCATGCTCCAGACCAACCATCTAACACCCTAACCCACCTCACAACTCTGCCTTTGCCCCAGCTCCTCACAGCTCCACATCTACCTACAGCCACATCTACCTTGCCTCCAGGGCACCTCACCCTAGCTGCTGCCCCACACCGACCTCGCAGACCCCAGACCTCACCCCCCGTTTCGATGCCCAGCTCACAGCTGCAGGCCGTACCCCCTCCGCCATGCCCAACCACAGTCGTACTCTGCACAGCTGCCTCACGCCTCAGCCCCACGGCCTATAGCCTCGCTTTGTCCCACGCCCCCGCGCTCTGCCCCGGGCCCTACCCCACCCCCTCCCACAGCCCCACACTCAGAGCTTTCCTCAGAAAACCAGGGCCCGCCCCAACCCCCCCGCCATGCCCACGCCCGCCACAAGCCTCGCCTCGCCATACTGCCCACGCCCGCCCCGTCCCCGTCCCGTCCCGTCCCGCCCCGCTCCCCCTCCGCAGCCGCGCCCCACCTGCCGCCACCTCCGCAGCACGACCGTCCTGCTGCCCAGTCACAAACTCCTGAACGGAAGCGCCGAGAACCCCGGGCCCGGCCGCCGCCATGACACCGCGAGTGCAGGGGAACGGCAGCCGTGCGCATGCGCCAGGACGAGCGTGGTGAAGGGGCCGTGAGGGGGCGGAGCCGGCTCGGTACGGCGGGGCGGAGGGGACAAAAGCACCGCGGAAGGGGGGGCACGCACGTGGGCGGTGCCGGTGGCGGTGCCGGTGCGGGCGGTCACATGCGCACCTGGGGGGGGGGGGCGGGGCGGGGCGCAGCGCGCACTGTCTCCGGCGGTGGGGCGGTCCCGGCGCTCAGAGCCGGGCGGTGCGGCTGCACGGCGCCGGGCCCCGCGGTAGGGCGCAGTGCGAAGCCGGCCCGGCCCCATGCCGAGCGCCGCTGCCGCTGAGCCCCGCCATGGGCGGCTGCGTGGGGCGGCAGCGCCGGGAGAGGCCCGCCGCCGGGAATACCCGCAAACGAGCAGGTGAGCGGGGTCGGGCCCGCTGGGAGAGTCCCGCCTGCATACCCCTGGTATCGCGGTTACCGGGAAGAAGCGTCCCGTGTACTCCTGGGAGTGCCGTGTGCGGGAGGAGCGTGGTCACTGGAGGGATGTAGTCGGTGGGCGGGGGGCTGTCCTGTATACAGCCCCGGGAGCTGCTCTGCGTCCCCGGGGCTCTGCACGATCCGGGGCTTCAGGTCCGATGCACGGTCCCAAGAGTGGGCAGGCACCGCGACTCCCGCTCCAATGCCCCGGGTTGCTTTGTAGGATTAGGGCCAGGGTGCACGCTGCGTCCGGTGCCCGGCTCTTCCTGGCTTGGGGGGGCGTCCGGGGACGGCGGGGTGCTGCGAAGTGGCAGCTGCCCTCAGTTTCGGCTCGGCGGTGTTCGCCGGCACGTCGCGTCCTGCAGCCTGCTGGGTCTCTGCCCGCACCCTACCTGCCCCGGGACCGCATTGTCTATACACCGGGATTGCTGCCGACCGAGACAGCTCCGTCCCCACTCTCCCGAGGCTTCCGGAGGCACCGGGAATCGCGGGCGGGCAAGGAACTGCTGCGCCTCTCCGGAGAGAGCGGCGGCGCGGGGTAGGGGGGGCGGTTGGTGCAGCCCCGCGGCTCCCCGGAGTTATTGGCAACGGACTGCCCGGGTACCATAAAGCATCTCGCCGGGATCCTGCCCTGGAGGGTCCCGAAGGTCATGGGGATGGGCACGTCTGCCTGCCAGCGGAGGGGACGTGGGCTGGCAGAGTGAATCATACATAGCAGCCTTCCCTTTGCCTCCCCGGCCTGTGCAATCGCAGCCGGCAATTACCGTGTTTATGGCACGGCGGTGGTAGGCGTGAGAGAGGAGGAGCAGAACGCGTATGTCTAGGGACAGATCCCAACGTCTGGATCAGCGTACTCCTCTCCTGTGTCAGGCAGCACCTGGCTCTGGAACCCGTGTCTCCATCACCACTACTCACCCTTTGCCAGGTTCTCAAGTTCTCCTCCCCTCCTTGTGCCCTTAGCAGGTGCTGCTGCTTTGTTGCAGTGTAACCCTTGCCAGGGGAGTCGGCTTATCCCCAGTGCTAGGGTGCCTAGGCTGGCTCCTGCCCTCACTTGTGTGGTGCTACTAGCCCATGGGAGCCTCTCAACAGGTGGTCGCAGATGAAGCAAGATTGCAAGTGCCCTCACCCTCAGTACAGGAGCACTGTCAGGTGCCAGCATTTAAGGACCTACTGTCATCGGGGAGGGGTGCTCTGCCTGCCCAGCTCAGATGCCACAGGGGCTCTTCTAAGCAGCCAACTGCTGCCAGGGCTTGCTGTGATCCCCTGCAGAGGGATCCTGACAGGGCTTCCTGCAAGAGGTTAAGTGTTGCCCTGGGGTGGCCAGCTTGATGTGGCAGGAGGAGCAGGGGATACTGGTGGCATGCAGCATCCTGACCCAGGAGGGGACCAGCCATCACCACTGGAAGCAGTGTCACATGCCATTTGGCTGGCATCCCCTCTGGGACTAAGCTGACCTCAAGGATTCGCCAGCTGGAGTTCCTGGCTCCCCCCAGGGCTCCAGCGGGGCATGAGCAAGCCCTGAGGCAGGGGAGCCTCTGGGGCACAGCCTTCTGCTTGGGGGTCCCCTCAACAAGGCCCTGCAGGGAGGGTGCTGAGCTGCAGGCACAGGGCAGGAGGCAGGCAGGCTGCTGGCCAGATCCTGTTGGCTCAAGTCTGTGTGCAGTGAGTGGCTGGACCTGTCCGGTGGTGCTGCCACGGAGAGTTGCACAAGGAGCCAGGAATAGAGCAGCAGGAGGTGATTAGATGCTGTGGGGCCGAGCTGGACGGCAGCAATAAATAGATGAGGCTTTAAGTCCCTGCCTACCTGGGTAAGGCTGTTGGGCACATCTGCCTACACAAGACAGCCATGACCTGTCCCCATGGCTCTGATCCTGATGCCTTCCATGGGCTGGCCTCTTCGCTTTGCTGCAAGTGGATCCAAGGGGATGTTGCCAACCAGGAGTTTTACTGTGCACAATAGTCTGTCTGTGGGGATGTGTGTGACCCAGTTTGGTGGCCACAGCAGCGTGCAGAAGTGATCTTGGCTATGTCCTTCAGGCTGACTGTGGCTGCTGCTCTGCCACCCTACTGGGGCAGGTGCTGCCTCCGACCTTGCTCTGTCCTGCGGTGCTGCAAATCCCTCCTGCCCAGCAGTGTGACTGCTGAATCGGCAGCACTGGCTGCAGCCGACTGCCCTCGGTCCTCTGGGGATGCGGGCACAGGCAGGATTCCGGGGGTAGCTGAGCTCCTGTGCCCTATGGAAAACACTAGAGTGAGTGCCACATGTTGTGTCCCGCACTGGGCTGACTGGGTGCTCACTGGAAAAGTGGGTTCTGTGCTGGGTCCAGTGGTCTTGGCCAGGATGGGACAGGGCTGGTACCAAAAAAAAAAAAAAAATAAAATAAAAAAGTGTAACTTGTGTCACTGTGCACTTGCCTGGGAAATCCTGCCTGGCTCGGCCTGCAGGTGGTGGTAGCAGCATCTGTCCTCAGTGGCTGGCATGGTTGGCATCACGGTACCTAGTAGGTTGCTGTGCTGACACAGGTGTCCTTTCTGCCTGGCTGGAGCTCCACATACCCCATGTCCTGTCCCACAGGAAGGGTGCCAGCTGGCCGCCCCAGGGAGAGGGGTGGCAGGAAGGAGCTGTTGTCACTCATTGTCTTCAGCTCAGCTGGGAGTAACAACAGCTCCTTCCTGCCCCATGATTCTGGCTCAGCCATGGGGCCCTTCTCAGGGGGTTGCAACCTGGTTTAGAGAGTACAGGGTAGTGTGGAACTGACATTGGGGTGGCCCAGCTTCCCCTGGGCAGTACTTCGCAGGGTCCTTTGGGGACATGGTTGAGGGCTGTTTCATGGAGGGCCAGCTCAGTTCAGCCCATTGCTGGGACTGCGCTGTGGGCTGGCGATGCACTGTGCCTGCCTGCTGCCCTGGACACAGTACCTGCCATCTTTGCCCACAGCTGTTCTCTGCCATTCTGGGGTGGGTAGAGAGGACAGCAAAGTACCTCCCCCACTTGTCCCCCCCTCCCCCTTTCAGGGCTGCAGCTCAGCCCCTGTAATCCCTTTCCTGCTCCAACTCACCAGCTTATTTCCTGGCTAATTCCCCAAGCTATAAATACTGCTCTGCCTCAAAGGGCCCCAAGGCCCTTTCTGTGAGGTCCCCTGGCTGTGTTGGGGACTGTGCTGGGCAGTGTGGTCCCTTGGGCATCACTGCATTGCATGAGGGGTCTCCAGGAAGCTATGGGGATGTGGAGATGGGGAGCTCAGGCTCCAGTGTGGAGCCCCATTCCTTAGCTGAGCATCTTCCCCTCCTCAGGCCGCAATGAGCCCCTGAAGAAAGAGCGTCCCAAGTGGAAGAGTGACTACCCCATGACGGATGGGCAGCTGCGCAGCAAGCGGGACGAGTTTTGGGACACGGCACCCGCCTTTGAGGGACGCAAGGAGATCTGGGATGCCCTGAAGGCAGCTGCCTATGCTGTGGAGGCCAATGACCTCAGCCTGGCCCAGGCCATCCTGGATGGAGCCAGCATCACCCTGCCCCATGGTGAGGGATGGCATTGGCATTGTGGCGGGGTGGATGCTGACTGCCTCATGTGGATGGGCACAGGGTGGTCCCAGGTTCAAGAGGAGAGGGGTTCCCAGCTGCCGTCCACATGGCTCAGCCCAGCCAAAGTGGGGCAAGGCAGGCTCTGCCCCACTGTCTGGGGTGGTCCTGTCCCCCTTTGGGTGGTCAATGGGGATGTCCACTCACAGCATCTCCCCTGCTTTTCCCAGGGTCCTTGACAGAATGTTATGATGAGCTGGGCAACCGTTACCAATTGCCTGTCTACTGCCTGGCACCTCCTGTCAACCTGATCCTGGAGCGGAGTGAGGAGGAGTCAGCGGAGCCAGCCGAGCCCCTGCCCAATGCCCGGCGGGAGTTCACCCTCAAGGTGCGGCTTTCCACCGGCAAGGACCTACGGCTCAGTGCCAGCATGGGTGACACCATCGGGCAGCTGAAGAAGCAGCTGCAGGCGCAGGAGGGCATTGACCTGGCTTGGCAGCGCTGGTTCTTTTCAGGCAAGCTGCTCACTGACCGCACGCGGCTGCAGGAAACAAAGATCCAGAAGGATTTTGTTGTGCAAGTGATCATCAACCAACCCCTGCCACCCAGGAACTGAGCTGCCCCAGCACTGGGTGTGGGGAGAGGGCAGGGGGCTTGGGGGCGGTGGCACCTCTGGGGATGCCCTGTACTGCAGCCCATCCCTGACAGAGCTGGGGCAGCCCTTGCTTCTCCCTGAGGCTGCCCCCAACCCCGGGTGATCACCCCCGGAAGGTCTGCATGGAGCTGTGCCACCACAACGAGCCCTCTGGGCTGGGAACACGTGCACGTGCTGTGTTTGCTGCAGAAGTTTGAGACCAAATGTCTGGGGTGGTCAGCATGGCCAGGTACTGGACTGTGCTGGTGGGGAGAGGCTGTGACTTGCTGGGCTCCAGCTCCCTCCACCCTTCCCACCCCCCCTCTAAGAGGTCACAGGGTGCTGTGCTGGGTGGAGATGTCTCCCCTCTGTACATAGTCTATATTTATCAATAAAGCCTTTTCATCCTTCCTCTGTCCCCTGGTGGAGGCTGGGGGAGCTGTCACCTGCAGCCGTGGGAGGTTCCTGTCCCACATACATTGCCATGTTGGGATTGGCACAGGGGGGCGAGGGAACACTTGGTTGTTCTACCTCAGCTCAGCAGTGCCATCCTTACCCTGTTCCACCAGCCTCAGCTCTTTGCCTGCCTGAACCCTTACCTAGTGCTGCTGCCATCATCCCATTGCTGTCCTGGCTGATTACTGGTGTGGGTGTTCTGCCTGCCTTTTCCTGTGCTTCCACATCACCAGAGGTTTCAGTCTCTCTCTGCCCGGAGGCCAGGACGGACAGTCTATGGAGAGGGATGGTCCCAGGTCTGTCTTTGCAAGCAACCATCACCTCTCCTAGTGAAAGTGGTGCCTTTCTGCAGGTGGAGACTGTGGCACCCATGGGACAGGGCAGCCCCAGGAACTGCCCAGGAGGGTGACAGTGGTGTGTACCCATCTGTCCTTTCCTCAGGTCCTGTGCTGAGGGATGGTGCCCAGTGTATTAACTGTCCCAGTACAACTGGGCAATGCCAGCCTCATCTTACAAAGGGAGAGCAAAGCCTAGGAGGGCTGAACAATGTTCCCACTGCCAGGAATAGCTGCCGGCTCTGCCTGCAGGCCCCACGTGAGGCTGGCCCCACTGCCAGGCTGCCCGTATGTGGCAGGGAAGGCTGTGCAACCACAGGGATCCTGGCAGGGCTGCTTGGGGTGCTCTGCACCTGAGGTCATCCTCCAAAATCGTGCAGTGGGGCCATGGCTCCCAACATGACATGCTGCCTGCTTCCGTCTGGGGGGGTGGGGGGAGTGTGCATTGCCTCCTTTTGTAGTGGGCAGCAATCTTTATGTGTGCCAGGGAGCCTTAGGTGATGCTGGTGGGTGCTGCAGCATCTGGTTGCATGGAAATGGGGTGATGGGAGACAGGGGGAGCATCCTGGCTGCCCAGGATGGGTGGCACAGGACCCACAGGTTGATCTTGGACCTTGTGCCCACTCTGCCAAACCTCTCTGGACCAGCTGCCTTGGGCACCTTAGCTCTCTATACCCAGTGTGGGAGTCCTGAGTAGACCAGAGAGGGGGTCAGTGGATCTCTTTAAGAGGGTGCTTTGCCAGGGAGGTGAGCTAGGGCCACCAGAAAGCAGGAAGGTGAGCTCATGGCAAAACTGCCCCAGTCACGTGGAGCAGCCACAGCTGTTGGTGCCTTTGGGATGCGGGACAGCGACCAGCAGCATAAAGCCTCACAGCCAGTGGAGCCACCAGCAGCACTGGGAGCCAGGGCCAGGCACTCCCTGCCCATGGTGGTGAGGAAGAAAGGCTGCATCCTGCTCAGAGCTGTGGACTGCAAGCAGACATGGAGCTGGATGTGCAATGGGCCAAGGAGCTCATCGAGCAGAAGCTGGCAGAGGAGGAGGAGAAGGTAGGTCCACAGGACATGGGGACCTGCTTTGTGCTATGTCCCTCCTTAGGGACTCGGTTTCAAGGAGCCTGGAACTGACCCTACCATCCTAGGGGATGCAGCAAGGCACCCAAGGACTCCCAGAGTCCTCAGATTCCTAATATGAGAGCTCTTGCCCATGGGACAGAGCTGAGCAGCAGGCAGGTGCTCAGATTGTCAAGCAGGGTACATGGGCAAGTGCAAGCCCAAGGGCTGCTGACATCCTGCAAATCTCAGCAGCAAACTTTGAGCCATGCTCAGAGCTACCTCCACCAGCAGTCTGGGGACGGAGATGGTGGGGCTGCTCCATGCCCAGCTATGACCTTGCAGCCCTGCTCTGTGCCCATGCAGCAACTCAAGGGGGATGGCACACAGGAGCCACCAGTTGTGCAGCGGATGAGCACACCAGAGTTGGAGGAAGAGAAACACTGTGGACCCAGAAAGTGGGGCCTTGAGGCCATCAAGGTGAGGGGGGTCAGGGCATGGGGGTTGCAGGGGGAAGCTGGGCACAGACAAGGTAAATGGGGCACTACGTGTCCTACTCAGGGCCAGGAGCGGGTGCGTAAGAGCTCGGTGGACCTGCGTCGGGAGATCATCGATGTGGGGAGCATCCAGCGCCTCATCGAGCTCCGCAAACAGCGCCGGCAGCGCCAGCTGGAGCGGGCAGTCACCCCTGAGCCCCCTCCACAACCCGAGCCCCTGGAGATCGTATGTCTAGGGGTTCTGGGGTATGGTAGGGGGGTTGCTGGGACAGGGGTCGGAGCCCTCACAAGCCAGCCTCTGGATCACCCTGCCAGTTGGGGACCTCCCCAGGGAAGCAGGGCAGGGGACCCCCTGTGTTGTTCCCTCTCATGCATCCCTGGGATGGCCCAGCCCTGAGCCTGTCCTGCTGCCAGGAGGGTCCCGTGGAGCCAGAGATCTTCCTGCGAGCTGCTGTCCAGGGCCAGATGCTCATCATTGAGAAATTCCTAGCAGACGGCGGTCCCCCTGACACATGTGATGAGGTAGTGTCCCCCATGTCCACTGGCCACCCCCTGCCTGCATCCCACTGCCATGCCCTGCCGTGCCCACTAACAGGGGCTGGGGGTATGGCTGGGCTGAGCCAGGGGCAGATGGATTCATCTGCCAAAATGGTGCCTCATCCCCAGTTCCACCGCACAGCTCTGCACCGCTCCTCACTGGAGGGACACACAGACATCCTACAGAAGCTGCTGAAAAGCGGGGCCACTGTCGACTTCAGGGACCGGGTGAGGCCAGATCTTGACCCTGGGTCCATGCTGGTCTGAGCCTTCAAGGGTGATGCAGCTACAGCAACAACAGAATTAGGGTCACTGCAATGGGGCAACACTGTCCTCATTGCTGAGGTGGTCACAGGCAGGGCTCTGTCAGCTCATCCTAGGCTTGAGGACCAGTTGGGGCAGGGGAGAGACAGAGTGGGGATATTCCCCACCATGACACAGCTCTGTGCTCTCAGCTGGACTGCACTGCTGTGCACTGGGCCTGCCGGGGTGGGCACCTGGACGCTGTCAAGCTACTACAGGACCACGGGGCAGACCTCAACCTGAAGGATAAGGTGTGTGAGGCAGACCCCAGGGGTTTGGGGCTGTGCCAGGAGCACTGGCATGCTCTGGGGAACAAGGGCTGATCCTCTTAGCAGGGCTGGGTGCTCATCTCCTCTGGTGTTCATTTAATTCCCCCTCAAGCTGCTCAGCACCCCACTTCATGTGGCCACCCGGACCGGGCACCATGACATTGTGGAGCACCTCATCCACTGCGGGGTGGATGTCAACTCCCCAGACAGGGTGAGTGCTGTAGCCCCACAGCCAATGCTGGGGGGATGGTATGATTTCCCCTCCATTGGCTGATACATCTGGGGGCTCCCAGTACTCACAGTAAGGCACACCCAGACGCACACACATCCCTGCCACAGGGTGCTGCTGGTTGCAGCCAGGACTGGGGCAGGCACCATACACACAGAACCACAGAATCACAGAATGTTAAGGATTGGAAAGGACCTAGAAGATCATCTAGTCCAATCCCCCTGACAGAGCAGGAGAAAAATCCCCTTTCCCTTTGTGGGGAGGGGGGTGTGTGGGGAGCTGATGACAGTGCTAGGGACAGGCAGGGCGTCCCTGTCCCCGGAGCTGCACCATGATCCCCAGCCATGTCACTTCCGTCACAGGAAGGTGACACAGCACTGCACGACGCCACACGGCTCAGCCGCTACAAGATCATAAAAATGCTGATCCTGCATGGTGCCAACATGATGGTCAAGAACCAGGTGAGTGACTGATGGGGTGGGATGTGGGCCATTTTCTGCCCCACCATGCTATGCCACTTCAGCCTCTCTCTACCCGTTCTTGCAGGCTGGCAAGACCCCGACAGATCTGGTGCAGCAGTGGCAGGTAGACACACGCCAGGCACTGGAGACCAAGGAGCAGCCACAGGGTGAGATGGAGGTCCCTACATGATGGCTCCAGGCAGAGACCAGGGACCAGGCTTAGCTCCATGGAGCGGGATCCATCTGAGACTTGTCAATAAAAGCCAGAAAAGAGCAGCGTTTGGCTTCAGGGGCCAGGGGACTGGGCAGCCAGGGGTGTACCAGGGTGATGGGGCTGGAAAAGCTGGGTTATCCAGGGAGCTGGGTTATCTGGCAGCACGGATGTGCCCTGCCTCCTAGCATAGAGACCTGACAGTGACATCGTGTGGACAGAGCAGATTGGTTCAAGGACAGGACTTATCACAGGTTGTCCTGGTTGATCAGTGTCACCTGGGAAAGCTCAGAGAGAAAAACTGCATTGAGGGCAACTCAGCCTGGTTTCATGCTGTACTGGAGGCTGGGGTTGCCCTCAGGAGCAACAATTGTACTTCTCCTGGGCAGTCACTCTGAGGGACTAGATGTCTGTTCTCCTGCCTTCCCTGCTGGAAGGACACAGTGGCCCCTTGGTTGGCTATATCACTTCTGCCGAGCATGGTGCTCATAGCTCTCTACCCAGAGAGCTCCTGCTCTGCCATTTACAGAAGACCTTATACCAACAGCCAGAGCAAGCAAATTTTTCCCACAGCCCCAGGACTCCCTGCAATAGAATGAATCATAGAATGGTTTGGGCTGGAAAGGACCTCTAAAGGTCATCTGCTCCAACCTGCTACCAGTACCCATGAACGTCCTCATCTAGATCAGATTACTCTGAGCCTCACCTTGAATATCTCCAAGGAGGGGACCTCAACTACCTCCCTGGTCAACCTTTTCCAGTGTTCCCCCATCCTCATGGTAAAGAACTCATTTCTAACATTCAATCTAAATCTACTTTTCTCTAGTTTAAAACCATTGCCTATCATCCTGTCACTACAGGCCTTTGTAAACAGTCCTTTTCCTGCCTTCTTGCTGGCCCCCTTCAGGCACTGGAAAATTGCTCCCCAGAGCCATCTCTTCTCCAGGCTGAACAATCCCAGCTCCCTCAGTCTGTCATTATAGGAGAGGTGCTCCAGCCCCCTGATCATTTTTGTAGCCCTCCTCTGGATCTACTCCATCAGGTCCATGCCCCTCATGTACTGAGGGCTTCAGAGCTGGATGCAGTACTCCAGGTGGGATCTCACAAGAGCAAAGCAGCAGAATCACCTCTCTCAAACTGCTGGCCACGCTTCTTTTGATGAAGCCCGGGATGTGATGGGCCTTTTGGCTACAAGTGCACACTGTCCGCTCATATCCAACTTCTTATCCACTAGAACCCCCAAGTCTTTTTCTGCAGGGTTGTTCTCTATCACCTCATCCCTCAGCCTGTATTGATAGTAAGGATTGTTCTTCCTCAGGTGTAGGACCCTGCAACTTGGTCTTGTTTAACCTCATGTGGTTCACACGAGCCCATCTCTCCAGCTTGTCCAGGTCCCCCTGGATGACATCCTGTCCCTCTGGCACATCAACAGCATGACTCAGCTTGGTATCAGCAAACTTGCTGATGGTGCACTTGATCTCACTGTTTATGTCATTGATGAAAATATTAAACAGTACAGGTCCCAGTACAGACCCTTGAAGGACACCACTTGTCAACTGCTTTCCATCTGGACTTTGAGCCACTGACTACTAGCCTCTGGATGTGGCCATCCAGACAATTCCTTATCCACTGAACATCCTACCCATCAAAACCATATCTTTCCAACTTGGCAAGTAGGATGTTGTGGGGGATCATGTCAAAGGCCCTGCAGAAGTCCAGATAGGTCACATCCATAGGTCTTCCCTTGTCCACTGACATAGTTACTTTATAACTGAAAGCCACTAGATTAGTCAGACAGGATTTGCCCCTAGTAAAGCCATGCTGGCTGTCTTTGATCACCTCCCTGTCTTCCCTGTGACTTATCAGACCTTCTAGGAGAATCAATGCCTGGTCCCTTCCTGGCCCTGTATCCCAGCCCTGCAGAGGGCAGAGAGATGGCTGCCAGTACTGTCAGGTGGGAGGGAAAGTGAAGCTGAGGCAGACAGGGTTCACTTGGAGGGGTGTGGAAGCTCCTGTGGCTTGCTGCTGGAGTGGGGAGGGCATTCTGAACTCACCCAGTACCACCCCCCCTGTTGTCCACCCAGTCTGGTCTCGTGTCCCTCACGTGCCCCATCAAATATTAACAGTCCCTGGGCAGGGCAGGTGACACAGCTGGCAGCAGCACCTGGCCACCATGGTTCTCAGCACCCGCCTCATCTCACCCCTCCGGGCTGCCCTGGCAGCTTTACACCGGGCAGCCCCTGGGCAGCGACAGGGACTCAGCACCACCTCAGAACCAGGACACACATTTGACCTCAGGGGCATCTTCCCACCCCTCGCCACCCCCTTCTCCCCCATGCAGGAGGTGGACTATGCCCAGCTGGAGGGAAACCTGCGCCGCTACACCAGCATTCCCTTCCGAGGTAAGTGCTGCCCACTGCCTCTCTTTGTTCACGCTCCTGCCAGATCCCTGCCCACCTCAGGGACTGTGTAGCAGCATGCTGGTAGCCTATGGACTTCCCAAAGGTGCTCAGCGTCCAGCTGGACTTTGCTCCATGGCTAGCAAGCCCCTCAGGTGACCTCCCTGCGGCCCTTTGCATGGCCAGCGTCCAGGCACACGTGCATGTCCTTGCACACCCACCACACTCTGGTGCATGCTTGCACACACACTCCACACATGTGCAGGCTTGCACATGTCCTCCCTGACTAGCTGTGAGCTTGCACCTACCCTTTATGCTCCTATGCACACTCACACAGATTCAGCTGGATGAGACGTGTGTCTGTTGATTGCCAGGAAGGATGGATGGGAGGATGGGGGCTGTGAGAAGAGGCTGGGGGTCAAAGGGATGTGCCCCATGTCTCCTCTCTTCTGACCAGGCTGAGTCCAGGGCTTGCCTGACTGCAGGGACAAGGAGAGGAGAGGGCATGCTGTGGGCTGCAGAACCCTTCCTGAGTGCCCAGGATGCCATGGCAGAGCCCAGCAGTACTGGGTTTGAGCTGGCCTTGCATATGCCTGTGGTACTGGCAGGGCCCCCAAGGAAGGGCTCAATGTGCCCCAGCTGGGGACAGGGCAGCACAGCCTGGCTATGGGTACCATTTAATGCTTCACTAGGGGTGCTGTGTGGGGCAGTTCCTGGGGGATGGAGGCAGGCAGGTGGGATGCTCAGCCCACGGAATGGCATGGTGTAAACGAGGGTAAGAGATGGTACCACTGGTGCTCAGTGCAGTGTGGGTGGGCACTGCCATCTGGGAGGCATATAAACACATATGACCTTTGTTTGGGAGTCCAGAGCTTTGCAGGGCACATACAGAAGCTTCCCAGCACAAGGGAGCTGCGGGATGCAGTCACTGGGCTGCTCTGGGTGTCTGGTGTCCACCAGAAATGGGGTGCAGAGAGGGCAGGGACAGTTGCCCCCTAGTCAACCTTCTCCTGTGTCTGGGAGCTGACGCCCAAGCTTTTGTTTCAGGGCTGGTGGTGCTGGGCTCCAATGGGGAGTACCCCTACCTGGAACCACATGAGCGGCTGGATGTGGTCAGCTGTGTGCGGCGGGCTCTCCCCAAAGACTGCTTGCTGCTGGCTGGCTCAGGCTGTGAATGTGAGTGCCTGCCTGGGAAGCACAGGGGCCATGTTTGTCCACTGGGGCATCCCTCAACTCTCTGCCTCCTCCCCAGCCACCAAGGCCACCATCAAGCTAACAGTCAGCATGGCAGAAGCAGGGGCTGATGTGGCACTGGTTGTGACACCCTGCTATTACCGGGGGGCCATGACCAGCACTTCCCTGGTTCAGCATTACACGGAGGTGAGCTGTGCCCAGTGTCCACCGGCAGCCACTGAGGCAGTAGGATGGGCAGTGCATCCTGCACATCTTTGACCCACCCCAGCTGCTGAGATCTACCCGGCTGCCCACAGGTTGCTGATGCATCCCCCATCCCCGTGGTGCTCTACAGCGTCCCTGCCAACACTGGCCTGGACCTGCCCCTGGAGGCTGTCCTCACGCTGGCTCAGCACCCCAACATCATTGGGATCAAGGACAGCAGTGGGGATGTGAGTGGGGCAAGGCTTCTCCAGGACTGGCTGCCACCAAACCTGACCCCAAGCTGGGGAACAGGAGCTGGGACTTGCAGCCCTTCCCTAAACCCTGGAGATGTCAAATGAACCCCATGGGGGGAGTTGTGGTGATGCTTGCCCCAGGACACAGCATGTCTCTTCCCAGATTACCCGCATGGGGTTGATGGTCCATAATACACGGCAGGAGGATTTCCAGGTGCTGGCGGGATCAGCCGGCTTCCTGTTGGCGAGCTACGCCCTCGGTAGGTGCTGCCATTCAGCCCAGTGCCCCCAGTTACCTGGGGGGGCACTGACAGGGACTGGTAGTTGGGTGGGGGGAGGCAGGTAGTAGTGTAGCAGAGTAGTGGTGATGCCCAGGAGTCACTGCCTGGGCACAGTGTATTGAACTGGCTGCCAAGGTGCCCTGGTGTTCCCAGGTGCCTCTGGGGGGGTCTGTGCTCTCGCCAATGTCCTGGGGGACCCGCTGTGCCAGCTGGATCGTCTGTGCCGTGAGGGCCATTGGAAGGAGGCCCGTGACCTGCAGCATCGGCTCATAGAGCCCAACATGGCGGTGAGCGGGTGGCACCATCAGGCTGCAGGATGCGGGTGCCAGACCATGGCAGAACCTGCAAAGGATGGAGGTTCTTGGCGGTGGTCCAGGGTGACACAGCACACAGCTGACAAGCCAAGCTGAACTGGAGGTGGCAGGGTGGGAACAGCAGGTCCACTGGCTGCAGGTGCCTGCCCAACCCTCTGTGGGAGCCTTACTGGCTATTTATAGGCAATGGTGGAAGAGCTGCTCCTTCTTTGGGCCCCTCTACACCACAGCGAGTACTTCACTGGAGCACTGTTGCCACCCTGCACCCTGTCCACCCTTGCAGCTGTGCCTGGGGCTGGTGCAGGAGCCCACGGAGCATGTTGCTCTGTTGCACAAGAACCAGCAAGCCCTTGTGCCCTCCCTCCCACAGGTCACCCGCCGGTTTGGGATCCCGGGACTGAAGAAGGCCATGGAGTGGTTTGGCTACTACGGGGGACCTTGCCGTGCACCTCTGGCCCCACTGAGCTCCATCCAGGTTGAGGAACTGAGAAGCACCTTCAGTGCCAATGGCTGGTTGTGAGCGGTTCCCAGCCTAGAAAGGCAGGGAAGACAGCAACTGCAGGAGCTGGGGACATGGCAGGGACACTGGAAAGTGTCCAGGGGAAAGCCACCCACCTTGCTTCTTCCTGCTGGACAGGGCTGCCTTAGGCAGAGCAGGTGGGGGGGATACCAAACTCAGCCACCTTTGTGTACCCTGGCCTGGGCATGCACCCACCCTTGACAGACCCTGGAGTTCTGCTGTCACTACCTGGGAAGGGATGGATCCCCATGTCTTGAGACAAGAATAAACCTGCTGCTCAATCTGTGTTTGCAGTCCTGCCCGCACGAGCAGCCCCCCACCCAGTCCTTACTCCCAGCAAAAAGGACACGGCCTGGGTGTTTGGCAATGTGGTTTACTCAGCTGAGGCCCATGCAGGCGGCAGTGCAAGGCAGGGTCACGGCAAGGCACAGGACCAGTATGGAAACAGAATGGCAGGGAGGGTTGGGCCCCTGCAGCCCACTGCTAGGTTGCGAGGGCTGCCGAGCCCCCCATGCTGCAGCACTGGGGTGAAAGCAGGCACACAGCAAGGAGATGAAAGAAGCATGTAGGGGGCAAGTCAGGGAGCTGTGTCCCCTGCCCACCCTGCCTGCCATCTTGCCATGCCCCTATATATACCCACCCTGCCCAGGTCCCCTGCTCCAGCCCTGGCAGCCCACACAACCCTGCTTGCACCCCTTGTCCAGGTGCCAGCCAATCCTGAACCTTGCTCATCATCAATCCTGCTCTCCCTCAGCAAGCAGCAGGCACAGGGTTTGCTGGGTGTCCCCTCGTCCTCCTTTGTGGGGATGCTGCTGCACGTGTTCCCAAGGCAGCCGGTGAGCTAGATTGGCACAGAGATTAAGAAGACACAGCCCATCGACTGGCCCTAAGAGCAGGCTGGATCCTTCAGAGGCACCATGTCACCCTGCCCAGGGCATTCAGGGGCATGACAGATCACCCAGAGCTGAAAGTACAGGCCACAAGGTGTCCACCCTGCTTCAGGACCAGGGTAGTGAAGCAGGCCAGGAGATGCCCCTCCATAGGCACATGGTCCAGCCAGCAGCCCCTGGCCAAGGCACCCTGGTGGTGTTGGGGTCAGGGCCCAGCCCCTTACAACCCTGCTCCATCCTCTGCTATCAGCCCTGGTGGCCCACAGCCTTCCTGGGGGGCAAAGGGGCCAAGCCCTGGCCACTCTGTCTCTCTGATGCTCCAGCAGGTGCCAGGGCTATAGCTGGAGAGAGAAGGCACCACTGCTGCTCCGGGGCACTTGGGTGGAGAGCAGAAAGCCCCATCCCCACCAGCAGCAGGGGTTTTCCAGGGAGAGAGTTGGTGGGGATGGAGAGCAGGGGGCCACCAAGCAGTGTCACATCCCTTCTCTGGGGCCAGCAGGGCCAGACACTGCCCAGTACCCGCTGTGGTGGGAGGGGATGTGAGGCACCATCACGCTGTCAGGTTGTGGGCAGACTTGGAGGCGCCTTGAGCCCTCTGGATGATGGCCGGGCACTTCTCCCGACGAAGTAGCTTGTTATTCTCAAAGAAGCCTTCATTGCGGGGTACCCCATGGGAGCCATCAGGAAAGGTCAGAAGACCTGGGGAGGGGAGGGAAGGGTTAGGAGTGAAGGGGTAAGGAACAGCACCCACCAGGACAGGAGGACAAAGCAGGAGATACTGGATGGGGCTGTGCTGAGCTGGGGCCACACAGGGCTATGGCTGCCTGCACTGTGCTGCTGGGCACTCACCAAAGCCATACACGCGCCCGCCTTTGAACTCGCCCTCAAAGGTCATGTTGTCACAGCGGGTGAAGACGCCGACACCGTTGAACTTGCCCTGCACGAACTCTCCCTCATACCTGTGCGGGAGGAGCTCCTGAGGCAGCAGCTCCCTGCAGCAAGCAGGGATGCCCAAAGGGGTGTATGCAGGGGTGCCACAATCACCTGGAGCCATCAGAGAAGGTGAGGACGCCACAGCCGTGGAAGAGCCCATTCTCAAAGTGCCCCACGTATGTGGTGCCGTCGGCAAATGTCAGCTGCCCGATGCCATGCCTGCGACCTAGGCGAGGGCAGAAACAGGGACTGCTGGCAGATGGAAGCTGGAACCACCCCAGTGCAGTGCTGAGCACTGACACCCTGCTGAGCCTCTCAGCCCCTGTACAGGTAGCAGAATCCCCTTCAGCCCTGTCTCACCTTCCTTCCACTCGCCCCGGTACTCCTCCCCATTGGAGTAGGTGAAGGAGCCTTTGGTGAGGGTCATGGCGACAGTCTCCAGCAGCGCAGGGCAACAGCTGGCAGGGAGAGGCGCAGAGAGTGGTTGCTGGGCGAGGGGAGCAGCCCGTCTCACCCCGAGCCTCCGTGTCCCCTCAGCTTGCACTGCAGATGAGGAGGCAACTGACCTCAGGAGTACAGCCACCCTTTCCTGCCTCTGAAACTGCAGCCACCAGGTTCAGGTTGCTGCCTGCCCCACTGCAGGGCTCAGGGAGATGTGAGCCCCCAGGGGTCACAGCCCCTTGAAACATGAGCGAGTGGCAGGAAGAGAAGCATGGCAGGAGCTGACTGCCTCTGGCGCAGTTGCCTGGCAGGACCTGGAGGCTTCTGCACCACGGCAGGCTTAGGCCAGGGCCACCCTCAGCTCTGCTGGGGCAGTCCCAGAAGGAAACAGGTATTTTGGAGAAATTTGACAGATTGTGCTTAGTGCCGGCTTCTTGAGAGAGGGCGCAGAGAGCTTGTGGGGCTTCCAGGTAGAGCTGTAAACTGGAAGATGAGCAGAACTGTCTCACCCCCGGCCAAGGATGGAGTGGCTGCTCCTCCTTAGACAGGAAACAAAGGACTCTGGTGTTCCAGGGCCTTGCTCAGCTTCCAAGGACTTGCAAACCTGCCTGCTGACAGCAAGCAACCCCCAGAGCCCTGCACACCCACACAGCTGCCATCACAAAGCACAGCTCTCCCCAGTACACAGGGAAGGCACAGCATGGAAACAGCCCCACAGGTGGGCTGGGCACTGCCTCTCCATCGGCTCCCCGTGCGGCTCTGGTAGTCACCACTTCCAGAGGTGATATCCCTGCTCACACTGGGCTGTGCCTCGCCGAAGGTACGGGGGCTGAGCCATGCACCGGTTAAGCTGCACACGGTGCCCAGAAGCATTGTAAGAAACTGAAATGGGCTTTGTGTCTGGAGGAGAAATGGCCTTCAGCAAAGCCAAGCAGCTGCTGACCAGTGCTCTCAGGCACTCAGCACCAGCTGCTCTGCCTGCAGCACCTCTGGGGACACATCCAGCAGCGCTAGGACAGGGTGCTGCCTGGGCTCTTAATGTTTGCGGCAGGGGACAGCTCTCTTCAATAGCAAGGCCTGTGACTGTACCTGCGACTTCATCTAGGGGACGGACAGCGTCTGCTCTAGGAGCAATATAGCGTGCCCAGCATCTTCATGTTCCCTGCTGGCACCCGCACCCCGCAGCGCGCCGCACCCACAGCCAGCTGGGGCGATGCGTGCAGCGCAGCCGGAGACGCGCACACCTCCTCTCTGCGCCCGCGACCTGCCAAGGCCACGCAGCCACGGGCTGGAGGCATAACTAGCAGGTACCAGGTGTGCACGACCCGGCCGAACCACGCGTCCCCGGGCACTGCGAGCAAACCCTGCCCGGGCCACGCACCCACGGGGGACACATGCACATTCCGCCAGGACAGGGTGCCCAGGCGTGGCGATTAAGCCCACGGCTGATGCATGCACAACCCGCCGGACACAGGCGCCCACGGCCGACGCACTCGTGCCCGCTGTGTCCGTGTACCCACGGCTGATGCATGCACGCCCCGCCGGAACAGCCGAGGCGGTGCCCGCGGGATCGGATCCTGACCGGGGGCGGTGCGGGCGGACCGGGCCGGGTGGCGCAGAGACTCGCGGCCCGCGCTCACCTGGCTCCGCGCTCGCCGCCCGCACCGCTCCCCACCGCTGTCCCACCGAAGGGCGGTGGCACTGCCACCCCTCCTGCCAGCCCTCTGCCCCGCCGGGCGGCGCCACGCCGGGAGCGTTCATTCCCGCCCGCCGTTGGCTGTCCCTATGGCTTCTGCTAACAACGCGGCTGCTCATTGGCCAGCTTAACAGGACTCCCTCGTCAGCCGCCATCTTTGTATAGGGCAAGGAGATCGCCCTATACGCGGGGGTATCCGGCAAAGGAGCAGCGCCCCTGTCCTGCCGCCATCTTTGCGAGGGGCAGCAGGGGGCGCTGCCGCTCCCCAGCGGCCATCTTTGTGCGGGGCGCCGGCCCGTGCGGCGGGGGTGTGGGGTCGGTGGACTCCTACGGCTAAGCGGGGCGAGCTGCGGGTGCCTGCAGGCCCGGCTCATCCAGCACCGCAGCCACAACCGTCCCTGCAGAGGGAGCCGCCCTGCAGGTTGGGAGCGGCCTGTAGCACGTGGCACTTCATGGGGTGGGGTGGCCCATGGGGCGTGGCGACACGGTGACGCGGCCGGAAGTGGCGGGCACGAGCGAAACGACGGGGCCGGGCTGGGCCGGGCGGGCGCGATGGATGAGACGAGCCCGTTGGTATCGCCGGAGCGCGCGCAGGCCCCCGACTACGGTCTGCCGGGGGGTGCTGTGCGCACCCTCCCACCCGCCGCGCCCCCGCTGCCGCCGCCTTCCCCTCCCGGATCCCCCGGCGGCCGTGACCGCGAGCGGCAGCCTCTGCTAGAGCGCGGGGCTCGAGGCCCGGCGGCGGCAGCACAGGCCCAAGCGCAGGCCCAGGCGGCGGCCCAGGCGGCGGCGGCGGCGGCGGCGCAGCGTGAGCGTAATGACTTCCCCGAGGACCCCGAGTTCGCCGAGGTGGTGCGGCGGGCCGAGCTCGCCAGCGAACGCGGCATCTTCCCTGAGCGCATCTCCCAGGGCTCCAGCGGCAGCTACTTCGTCAAGGACCCACAGGGGGTGAGCCGGCCCTGAGTGCCCGTCCCGGCAGTGGCCGGGCGCTCCCCGTGGCCTCGGAGCCCTGCGGGCTAAGCGGTGCTGGCCGGGAGGAGGGCGCGCCCAGGGGAAGTGATGATGCTGCCCCGTGGGTCTTGGGAGTAGTGGCTGTAGCCGACCTGGGCTTCCCTGGAGAGAAGTGCAGTGGGACCAGCAGCAAAAGTGGGGGCAGCTGTGTCCAAGTGGTTGCTTCAGCTTCTTCTGTGGCTCTTGTGCCGAAAGAGTAATCCTCTCCCCCAGGCCTGTACGACAACATCTCTTGACTGTGGTGATTCCAGCCCAAGCGTTGTGACTCTTGAGAGCTGAGCTGGCTTTTGGCCTGTGAGACTGGAGTGAGATGTCTCCTCTCTGGCTGCATATTTGGTATAATCAAAGCAAAGACCTTGGCTAGTCCCCTGTAGATCAGGTCAGCTGTGTGGCAGCCATCTCCATGCCACTGACCAGATGGGTGTGCAGCATGGGACTATTTGTTTTGTGACCTGTCCAATTACTTGAGCTGTTGTTGCTTCCCATGACTTCCTTATCACGTGTGGCTCAGGATGTTTCCTGGGAAGCAGGACTGGGCTCACTAGTCTCTGGTGTGACCTAGTTTTTCTGCCTCAGGTAAAGCCTAATTCCTGGGAGCTATGACAGGCAGGTCCCAACTAAGCTGGTGAGATGTGGAGTAACACACTTCCTCTTGTCCAGTATGAGATGTGGAGTCGCTGAGGTGGGTGGCTGGACAAGCTGCCACCTTGTGGTAGGACAGAAGCTGCCTGTAGGAGATCCCAGTTCAGCAAGGTCTGGTGAAGGATCTGTGAGGAGTGAAAGTTCACATACTCCTGGCTATGGGGCCTGACATGTTCCCTGGACTGCCCCACTGCCAGCAAGTGTGGTGTGTATCTAGTTTCTATGGCTTGCTGCCCAGGGTCACCAAAACCTCACTGACGACGTGGGAGGGCTTGCAGTGCACTGCTGTGGTGGGAAGGTTAGGACAGGAGGTGAGGACATTGGAAGGGTAGAAAACTTTTCTGTCTGCTTCCCTCTGAGCTGTTCGAGCTAAGATGTGCTTCCTTAGCAGCTGGGATTGCCCCAAGTGCTCGCTGTGTCTTGAAGCTGGCCTGGCTACTTATTGCCAGTCAGACCTGTTTTCCATGCCACTATTGCTCCCAGCATGGGTCTGTCTGGAAGAGATGCTGTGCTGATAGGCTTCTGGCCTCTGCTTCTGCTTCCACACTGTCCCTGCCCAGCTGGACCTTGCTCCACTGGACAGGCTCCACAGAATACAGGGTGTGTGGTGTCAGAGCTTCTGATGAGCCTCTTGCAGGCCCACATCCAAGGACATGCTGGCAGCCATGTGCCTTTGCGTGAGGCTGATGAGGGATTGCCCAACTGCCTGCTCAGGAGAAGTGGTTCCTCTGTGTGATCTGAGCATGGCTAAAGTGCTCCTGTTACCTTAAACCCTTCCTCTTTCTGGTGTACAAAACCTTGCTCCCATCTGCCCTGGGTTTGCTTCTGGCCCCTGGCAGAGTGAGATTGCACTGGGGATTCCCACTGAGGTGCTGGGACACAGGCCCCACTTCCACATTGTGTTGGGAGCTTGGCTTCGGGAAGTGCCACCCACTCAGGCTGGGGCTGGTTGTGTGTGCTGCTGAGTCACCCCGGAGCAGGGGCTGCCAGCCTGGAGCTGCTGCACAGTCCCCAAGGGGTGCCTGGCCCATGGGGACAAGTGGCCTTACCCCTGCACTGGCCTTTGTCTCAGCTCTGTGGCTTGCAGTACCTAGTACAGGACTTCTGTGCCATCTGCAGCAGCAGGCACTGCTGGTACCAACTGGTGGCCAGTTTGAAGCTGACTGTGACCTCTTGCTCACCATGTACCCAGAGAGCCAGCTCCTTTGCTGTCTGTAGCTGGGCCCCCCAGCACAGAGCCCTGGGTTCCTCAGGGGTCCTCCAGCTGCTTGGATGTTCTGGTCCCATTTCCTCTGGTCAGTTTGGAATTTGCTCTGTTTGATGTCTTTTGGAGCCAAGTCAGGGATCACTGTGCCCCTCCTTCTCCTGCATGGGTGTAATGAGCAGCAGTGAGCAGTGGCTCTCCCCAGCATTCAAAAAGTCACTGGGATGGGACTGTGATGTTTACCATGACACAGCACCATCGCTGCAGTCTTTTGGGACAAGGAGGGTCCTTTTCAGGTGCATGAGCCAGGTACGAAGGTATGTCTTTGGACAGCATCCTGCTCTAGTGGGGTGGGTTTCTGGCTGGGGAAGGGTCCTTCCCAGCTCTGACCTGCCTGTGCCCATCCTGGGAGCTGCAGTGCTTGTCTGGTCCCAGAGGCTGATTAGTGCCTGGGTGAGAAGCTGTTCAGGGCCAGTTCCTGAGTGTCTCTGCTGCGGCTGTCTAGAGGTTTAGTGTCCCAACTCTGCCAACTGCTTCGAATCAGCTCTTCTCTCTCCTGCTTGCAGAAAATCATAGGTGTCTTCAAGCCCAAGAATGAGGAGCCATATGGGCACCTGAACCCCAAGTGGACCAAGTGGCTGCAGAAGCTGTGCTGCCCTTGCTGCTTTGGGAGAGACTGCCTTGTCCTCAACCAGGGCTACTTGTCAGAGGCAGGTGCCAGCCTCGTGGACCAGAAACTAGAACTCAACATTGTTCCCCGCACAAAGGTGAGGGGAAAACTGCTAGGATCTTCTCCCAGGGAGGCTTTTGTGTGCTTCTCCCTGGATCTGCCTGTGCCTTGTCTTGTGTTGACCTTAGAGATGTGTTGAGATCTCTGAACCAGGATTGTTCTGGCTCAAGCCTTGGTGAACCCCATACTGGGCAGAGCTGTAGGAAATGCTATGTCTTGGTTTCATCAGCCAGTTGTGTGACAGTTACCAGGTGGCCCTCCTGACATCTGCAGTCCTGTCCGTGCAGGTGGTGTATCTGGCCAGCGAGACCTTTAACTACAGTGCCATCGACAGGGTGAAGTCCCGAGGAAAAAGGCTGGCCCTGGAGAAGGTGCCAAAAGTTGGCCAGCGCTTCAACCGCATTGGTCTGCCACCCAAGGTAGGGCTGTGGGCCTGCATGCCTGCCTGTCACTGCTTAACCATCCTCTGCAGCCTCCTGTAACGCAGCCTCTCCTTGCTTCAGGTGGGGTCTTTCCAGCTTTTTGTGGAAGGCTACAAGGATGCTGACTACTGGCTGCGGCGGTTTGAAGCCGAGCCGCTCCCGGACAACACCAACCGGCAGCTGCTGTTGCAGTTTGAGCGACTGGTGGTGCTGGACTACATCATCAGGAACACAGGTAGGGCCTGCTGCATCCTGCCAAGTGGAGAAAGGGGGTGGAGGCAGGGGCTTGGCACCTCCTTTGCATCCTGCCAAGTGGAGAAAGGGAATGTAGGCAGGGGCTTGGCACCCCTTCCCAGCACCCAAAACTCCTCTTACCTGGTTCTTGTCAGGTGGCAACTGCCTCTCAGTAGGGTGCAGGTGCTGTGGCTGCCCACCAACATCGTTGTGCTTTGGCTGCTGGCCTGCATTTTGGGACATCTGGATCTACCATAGCACTGGGGCAAAAGTTTGTCAGCTCTGAGGGTCCAGCAACATCTGGAGATCCAGCGTCTGACTGTGCCCTTACGTCTCTTCTTACACTGGGCTTCTGAGTTCCTGCTGGCTGGAAGAGGCAGGGGTAGCACTCTGGGGCTTGTAGGCTGACCTTTCTCTTGTGAGCTGGGAATATGTGGACCTCTTCAGTCTCCAGTGCTGGTTGTATGGAGGTTGATGTGGTTTCTCAAGCCTGCAGAAAGCTTGAGGGCTCCAGGGTAGACTTTGGGCCTAAACCTGGTCTGTCTCACTTCTGGGTCAGATCTTCCCTGGCTGGTGCAGACAAGCCATGGCACTGACACAGCTGGTTTTATTTCCCTGCAGATCGGGGCAATGACAACTGGCTCATCAAGTATGACTGCCCCCTGGACAGCGCAGGCGTGCGGGTGAGCAGCTCTTCCCAGGCTGGGGCTTCACAGGGGGTTCTCCTGGCAGGCAGGCTGGTTTGTGTTTCCAAGGGTGTAGAGGCTTGATCTTGTCTCCTAGACCTTTTATTGCCCTCTTTGTTGATGGTTTGTGGCCCAGTGGGAGTTTGTGAGGATGGAACTGGGCTCTGTGGGTCAAACTGCTATTGATGGACCTGTGCATCCTTGGGTTGATTCCTGAGGGTTGGGGTGGAGCAGTTTTATCCCCCTCTCTCTCTCAGCAAGCAGTGATTCTCTGTAGGCAAGGGGCACACTACAGGCAAGAGGCTGTTGTGACTCTGTGCAGTGGGGCTGCAGGTGTGGAAGGGGGACTGTTCATCGTGATATGTTCCAATTCCTTCCAGGACAGTGACTGGGTGGTGGTGAAGGAGCCCATCATCAAGCTGGCTGCTATAGACAACGGTTTGGCCTTTCCTTTGAAACATCCAGACTCATGGAGAGCATGTAAGTCCCTCAGGCTGTGCCAGGGCACCCTGGCAAGCCATGGAACTCTGTGCTCAGACATCCTCCTCAAGGACTGGAGAGAAGAGCACTAGTGCTGTCCCTTTGCAAACCTTCTGGGTTCATGGACAACTCTGCCTCAGGAGAGTCTGGAGGGAGTGGGTGCTGGACCCTGTGTCCCATATTCAGGTGGTCTGGCAGCCAGGGCCGTGTGGCACCATCCTTTACTTTCTCCAGCTCTAATGTCTCCTTCCTCCCACAGATCCATTCTACTGGGCATGGCTGCCCCAGGCCAAAATCCCCTTTTCACAGGAGATCAAGGACCTGATTCTTCCCAAGATCTCAGATCCCAACTTTGTCAAGGACCTGGAGGAAGATCTGTATGAGCTCTTCAAGGTGAGCTGGGGGAGTGGGTGAGGATGGCTTGAGAGGAAGAAGAGTGGAGGTGGTGGTGGAGAGCTCCCTGGCAAGGCTGCAGGAGACAGAAAGGTGGCCAAGCTCCTGACAGTTTTCCTATGCTGAGGTAGAGTAGGGCTTTCCTTCTGCCAGGAGCTGAAGATTTGGTGTGGGGAGAAGCAGGAAATGTGGGGGCCAGGGGAGAGGCTTAGTTGGGAATCTCTTGCATGGCATGGGGCAGCATGTAAATTCCACTATGTTCTCTGCTCACTCTCTTGCAGAAAGACCCTGGCTTTGACAGGGGACAGTTTCACAGGCAGATTGCTGTCATGAGAGGCCAGGTAAGCTGTGTGTAGGGAGGGCAGATGAGTGAGGTACGGAGACTCGTCTGGCCTGTGTGACAGGAAGGGTGCTGGGTGGATGTGTTCTATTGCTCCTGTGGGGCAGCTCAGGCATTGCTCTGTTGTGCTGTGCAGATCCTGAACCTGACCCAGGCGCTGAAAGATGGGAAGAGCCCCCTGCACCTGGTTCAGATGCCACCTGTGATTGTGGAAACAGCACGTTCCCACCAGCGCACAGCCAGCGAGTCCTACACGCAGAGCTTCCAGAGCCGGAAGCCTTTCTTCACATGGTGGTAGCTATGGGATCTGTGGACAGGGCTTGGCTGCCTTGGACTAGCACTGCAAGAGGAGCTGGACCATCACTGGCTCCTGTGGCTGGGATTCAACCTTCTGGGTAGAGCAAGCAGGTGTAGCTGGAGGAACCTGCAGCTGAACTGGAGGAGCTGGGCAGTTCGGGCATGATCCCTCCCCAGCTCCATTAGAGCTTGGTGCCCTGCCTGGCGAGAGGTATGGGAGTCCTCTGGGAGCCATGGTGTGGCTGGGACTCTGCCCCTGCCCTCTTCCTTGGCCTGCATGTGGTTCTGAGCACCCCTGCTTGGGGCTGGGATGAACAGGCTGCCCAGGCCAGGATCTGTCTGGCCCTTTACACCAGCCACTGGCCTTTCTCTTCCTTGCTGTGCCTGCTGTTGGGCTGGGAAAACCTTTAGTGGGTTATGCCCCCTTCCATTCCCCAAGGGTGTGCTGTACTCCACTGTCCCCCCTCTGCCCCAACCCCATGCACGCTGCTTTCCTCAGGGGGAGTTCCTGCTGCTCACTGGCGCAGTGGGAACCACAATGAATGGCTGTTCTCTGCCTGGGAGCTTGAGGAGGGGACATATGCGGGACAGCTCATGAGTGTGGCTTGGGTGCAGCTAGATGCTAAAGCAAAAGAAATGCTGGCTTCTCCATGTGAGAAGCAGGCAGCTCTGGAAGGGGTTGTAGTGTAGTGCCCCCCCAGGTGGAGAGAGCCAAAAGGGATGTGTGTGCCCTTTGCTGCCCCAGTCCATACCTCTTGACAGGTCTCTACAGCTGCTCTTGCTTGGCTTTTGCCCCTGCTCCCAGCAAGCTCCCTGGCTGCTGTGCAGCCAGCATGGTGCCAGCCTTGTCTGTGCCTAAGGTTCCTCAAGGGGCAGGGGGTTTCCAGGGAAGGGCCAGAGGGGCTCTTCTGCTCATGGGTGGAAAGCATGATGGAAGCATAGAGGGCTGGCATGGCTTCCCCAGTGCTGACAATCCCACAGGCCTGCTGTGGGTGGGCAAGGCAGGGAGCCCTCCTCTGGCCAGAACAGAAGCTCCTGAGCTTGTGTTGTATACGGTGGTACCAGAGCTACTGCCTGCATTTGCCTGCCCGGAACTGCAGCTTCTGCTGCTGAGGGGAGCTGGTATTGGGTCTGGCTGTCCTGTTAGCCCCTCTTTGGGGTTTGTGGGCTGGGGCTCTGCTGATTGAGCCAGGGAGGGGAGAGCAGCTCCTTTGTCTTGGTACTGGGAGGTGGCTCAGACCTAGCTGTTGGAAGTACAGGGTGGGCAGCAGCCAGACCCCAGCTCTCTAACCAGGCCCAGCTGCATCTCCAGCTGACCCAAAATGTATTGTTCTAATGCACTGTAGAAATGTATGTAATGTATTTAAATCATGCAACTGTCTGAGTAACAGAGCTGCCATTCAGCCAGCTGCCTCTGTCTCCACAGATCCTAGAGCAGATATGGGCTGTTCCTTTTGCACTGTGACCAGTACAGTGACCCGGGGAGCAGGCCAAGGGTTATCAGGATGCAGCCAGAACCTCACCCAGACACCACTATCCATATTTTATTAACTGTTTCACTGGAAGTCCAGTACACTTAGTGTCTTTGGAGGGCCTGGCTATCCGAGCAGCCATGCTGCTCCACAGTCCATCTGCTCAGCGCTGCTATATGGACCCAGAGGGTGCCTCAGCCCTGCAGCCATCCTCTGGTTCTTTCTCTGTGATCCTGCAGGGAAGAGCCATGTGTTAGCGGCATGGCCTGCTGCGCTTCCCTCCTTCCCCTCAGTTCCCCGGCCTGCACCTACCGAAAGTGGCCGAAGCGCCGCAGGGCCGCCATCCCACCACCGGGCTGGGCCGGCCGCCGCCGTAGCCGCCGCAGGGCCCGCGCCATGCGGTGCTGTCCCGCGTACCGCCAGACGAGGCGGGCGCGCTCCTCAGGGCGCTCAGCCCCCCCGCTCCGGAACAGGCTCCGCAGCTCCGGCAGCCCCACGCCCTGGAAGATGTTGGCAGAGGCCCGCTTGCGGCCACGGGCTGCGGGTGTCGCCCGCCCCGGAGGATCGCTCACCACCGAGGCCGGTGTGCCCATGGTACCGGCCCCTGCGGGCAGCGGAGAGACGGCGTCAGGCTCCGCTCCCGCCGCCCGGCCCACCTCCCACAGAATCCGGCGCGGATGGCCGGTGAGGAAGGGTGGGCGGCGGGGGAAGGACGCGCTGCGGCCGCAGGGAGAGGGCGGGCCGGGATGCCGGGCAGGATGCCAGCCGTGCGGGTGGGGCTGCCCGGGAATGCGGGAGGCGTCCGTCTCGGCTCGGCGCACGCAGGTCCGGTCCCGCCCCGCTGGTGCCCAGGCGCTGGGCTTCGCCGTGACCCCCTTCCCTCTGCCGCCGGCCCCTCGCACAGACCTGGCGGGGGCGGGCCCTCCGGGTGGCCGCTACACTCCGCACGGGGGTCCCGCCACCGCCGCACGCCTCGTTCATTCACCCGCTACCCGCCGCCAATCCGCGCCGGCCTCCCGACCAAATCGGCGCCGAGGGACGCGGGCTCTCGGAGAAGGGACACGTGGCACATGTGACGTCATAGGCGGGGATACAGCGGGAGCGGCCCCTGGGCGGAGCCCGGGCGCTCGTCAGGCCGAGGGGAAATCCCGAGTGACGTACGGGGGAACCCTAGCGCGCGCCGGCTTCCGAGCGGGTTGCGGGTGCGTTTACCCCGTGGCCTCCCCCGCTCCGCGGCGCGGCCTCTGTCCCGGTTGCGGGATGGGAGAGGCGACGCGCTCGCCGCCCGGCGGCGGCAGCAGGCGTCCGCGGGTGTCCGGCGGGCAATGGAGGCGCGGCAGGGCTCGGAGGCGGGACGGGGAGGAGAGGAGAGAAGAGAGAGGCCCCGCGCGGGGGGAACCGTTAAGTGCCAGATGTTTGGCAGCGGCCAGGGGAGGAAGTCGCTGCCGGGGCCTTGAATCCCTGCGCCGGAGCAGGCAGGGTCCCCGCCATGGCCCGCACCGTTCCCCCGGCAGTGCCGCCGCCGCACCCGGGACCGCCAGCCCGCGGGTCCCTCAGCCTCCACCGCGCCTACCTGCGGAGCCCGCTGGGCCTCCTGCGTCTGGGGCAGCTGGCGCTGGGCGCTGCCTTCTGGGTCACGGTGGCGGCTCACAAGTATGAGGGTGCGGCCCACTTCGCCCTCTTCGCTGCCGTCCTGGTCTGGCTCTTCACCCTGGCCCTCTTCGGACTGAGCCTTCTGGGGCGCTGGGCGCTGGTGCCCTGGCTGGGCTCCCGCTGGCTCCTCACCAACCTGGTACATGACCTGGCACTGGGCGTGGGGCTCTACACAGCTGCCACCGGCATCATGGGCTACAAGGCTGAGCGAAAAAGCTATTGCAACCTTCCGGGCTACAGCCAGCACTGCCTCTATGGTGCCTACCTGAGCGCCTCCATCTGCGGGGGCATCGCTGCCTGCCTGTACCTTTTCTCTGGGCTCTACTGCCTCTCACGGCGCTGCCGGGACCAGCGTGACATCATTTGAGACCCTTCGGTGCTCGACTCCTCTTCTTGCTTGCCATCGGAGAACTGCCCTGCCTTGGGACGAAGTAATCCTGACACCCCATCCCCTCCCGGCTGACTGCACTGTGCTTCCTCTGGACACTCCTGCACAGACAGATGGACAGACAGAGACCTCCCCTGCATCCTGCTGAGACAGAATGGATACACAGGCACTGTACAGGCCCCTTTCCCACTCCCGGACAGATGTAGGCTATTGCAAGTGGAAGGACCGACCCAAACAGAGAGCCCCTAAGAGGGACTGTAATTTCTGGGAGCCATCCAGGGCTCCTGCCCAACTTCTCTGCCCCCAGCCTTGTGGATGCTGCATGCTCAGGTGGGTGCCGGGGTGGAGAGGAACTGGTCTGAGGGAGCAGAGCAGCAGGCAGTGATGCACAGTGGTGCTGGGTGGGTGAGAATCCCCCCCCCCCCCCCGATCTGCTGGCAGCCGTGTCCTGCCGTTGCCAACTGCACGGAGCCTCTGCAATTGTCTAATGGAGTCTCTGATCTAGACTTCCTCAACACAAGCCCCTCCTCCTGTCTGGCCTGAACGCATCCTGTGTCTTGCTAGAGCCCTGGAGGGCTCAGTCCCTCCCTGCCTGCCCCGTGCTCAGAGTTGTGGAGACAACTAGGTCCTGCACAGCCTGAGCTGGTGTCACCCAGGCCCCCTGGACACGCTGTTTGAGGGTTGATTCCATAGAGGGCAACAAGGCCTCCCTTGCTGTGGGGCGATGAGAGGGATGAGCAGGGCTATAGCCTTGTCCAGTGACCCTGGGCAGTGGGTTAAATTCTTCCTTCCTTGTTCATACAGCCTCGGGATGGGGCCCCTTGGGTTGAAGAGTGTGGGACACCAATTCCTTTTTTCCCCCTGCCCTCCTGTATTGAGATTTCTGTCTCTGAGCCACCCAGAGCCACTGAGCCTGTCCCATGTCCCAGCTACTCCCACAGGCACAGGTATGGGGTTTCTGGCAGCACTGGAGACTGGCCAGCAGCCTTGCCTGTCTGTGCCCTGCTTGTCTGTGTGGCACTTGATTTATCATCCCAGAAAGCTCTCATCTCAGGACTCTGGCTCCATCTCGGGGTCCTGCACTTCCAGAGACTGTGGTAAGGCTAAGGGGAAGGATGGTGAACTGGGCTGCCACTGGCAGTGGCTGAGGGAGATCTGGGGCCAGGCATTGCGAGGACATGGCTCGTCTTGGGGAACAGGAGAAGAGGACACCAGCAGCAGGGCTGGCCCAGCCCAACCTCCACATCCTGCTGAGTGCCAAGCCCTGGGAGGCCATGTAGGGCTAATGGAAACAATGACTACAAAAGACTGGGAATTTTTTGAGGACCACCACACTGGGCCTGCCCTGCCACAAACCTTCCTTGCCCTGCCTGCAGGCAGGCTCTCTCCATCACTCATGGTGTAGGGGACAGTATGTCCCACTCTCGGCATGGATTGGTGGGATAGGTGTCCCCAGCAGCTGGACACAGGCTCTGGCTGTTGCCTGGGTTACTCTGGTGCCTTTTTTGAGGTGGAAAGCAGGAGCTGTAATCCTTCTGAGGCTTGGATGGGTTTGGGATTGGCACTAGATCACCATTTCCATAATGAGATGCTGTCCCAGCCAATCCCTCCTCATGTTCAGGGGTCCTGCCAGCCCCTGTGTCATCTATTACTTCTGTGGGCCGGACATGCTTTTCCTACCCTGTGTCAGGGCTGGTCCCTGACGCTGCCTGCCTCTACCTGCTCCAGTGCAGCCCCTGGCCCAGGCTACCTGAGACGCCCAGAGGAACTTCTACAACCACAAGTGCCTTTCCCTGACTTTCTCTAGCTCTGCTTCTCATGCTGGCTCTGTCCCTTACAACCTTCTCTCCAGTGCCTATAGATTCACCTTCCAAATAAAGCAACATTGGCACTCACTGAATGTCTAGGGCTTTGTGCCAGGGCTGGAACCTGCTGGGGATTGGCTCTCAGCTGATATCACACTCACCTCTGTAGCTCTGTGCTTTGAAGCCTCCCTGCCTGGAGTCGCTGGCTGTGGTCACCACATCCTGGTTTGCTCTGGGTTCACAGGCAAGCTCCCTGTTGCTGAGCCATCACTACTGGTAGAGAGGCTTAATCCTCTGCTCTTGGGGACAGGGACTGTCTCTGGCACTGCTGTCCCCTCCAGAGACAGGGCACAGTCTGGTGCTCATGGGGGTGCTGGGTGTGGGCACCTCCTCATGCCCAGTGGTGCAGAGTCCAAGTCCCCAGGGCTGTGTGGCCAAAGGGGCATGCTGAGGCCAAGATGAAACTGCATTCCTAAGAACTTCATCACTCCAGGCTGAAAGGGCTCTCTGTCCAAGGGCCATGGCATTGTAGAGCATTTGTACCCATGCTGCTTGGCACCTGGAGAGCCAGATGCAGACAGCCAACATCTCCTGAGGGTGACTCTGGTGCTGGCCTGCACTCTCAAGATGGGGATCAGCCTTGGACCTCTACCCTGCATCTGAGGTGTGATCAGTCCTCATGCCCTCTGCCCGGAGGACATGTACCCTGTTGGCTGGAGGCTGTGGGCAGCCGGCAGCAACCCTGAGCCCTGTGCTTCCGAGAGCCAGCACATGGTTAAGAAGGTTGCACGAGTATCATGGGACGGCATCCCCCCTTTTGGCATCAGATGCAGCCGAGGGTCCCCAGAGCATCCCTGGGAGACAGTGGGACTGCCATACTGCAAGGACCTCATGGGACAGCCTGTAGTGCCCAGGGCAGGCTGCCGTGCAGAGCAACACTGGCACAGCCAGGGCTGGACTGTGCTGGGGGCACGGAGGAGCAGCAGATGAGCTGCCAGCCATGCTTACTGGCCTGGGATGAGCCCCCCTGCTCTCTTGCAGGGACACACCTGTGCAAGGCTGGTCTCTGGTTTCTGCCAGTGAACAGGTGCTCCGGTAATGGAGCCCATGGGGATAAACCCGCAGTGCCCTTGTACATCTGGGGTTAGGACATGCCGAGATCCTGACGGGGACCGCGCCCTGGACCAGGATTAGACCCGGTTCGGGACCGAGAAGGGACCCAGGTCAGCCCCAGGTCAGGGCCGAGCCCTGTATCTAGGCTGGACGCTCCGGGCCCGAGTGCTGCCCGCAGATTAACTTCTAGGCCCACGCCGAGATCGGTCGCAAACACCGATCCGTTCACGCCGCTGGTACGAGCCCGGGGGGCGGGGCCGAATCGCCCCCGCTCTCGGGGCCGAGGCCTCCTCCGTCCCTTTCCCCATGCAGGGGCGGGGCTGTTGCCGGCGCTTCCGAGCCCGCCTCTTCTGATTGGCTGCGTGCCGGCGCCCGGGTGGCGTCACGGCGTGCGGCGTAGGGACGAGCTCGGCAGTGGTGGGTCTGGCTCAGCTCGGCCCGGCAAATCCGGAACCGACCCTGCTTCCTCCGCCCGGTCCGGCATGCAGGCGGTGGAGCGGGACGGGGCGGCGGGCGGCACTGAAGGGGCCGGTGAGGCTACGGCGGAGTCGTTGCCGCCCAAGGCCGCCGCCGCTTTCGACCTGCTGGAGTTGGTGCGGAGCTACCGGCGGCTGGAGCTCTACCTGGAGCCGCTGCGGGACGCTACTGAGGGCGTTCGCTCCCTCCTCCGGTAGGTGCGGGCTGAGCCAGGACCGAGACCGTTCACGGAGCCCCACGCCCTCATCCTCCCTCCTTTCCGCAGGTGGCAGCGACCCATGTGCTCCCTCCTCGTCTGCCTCGGCCTTAACTTCCTCCTGCTCACTCTCGGACAAGGTGCGAGGGGGGTGGGGGGCTGGGGCTGGACCCTTCCTTGGGACCCCAGGTTGACGCTGTGCTGCTCCTTCTTCCAGCCGCCTGGTACTCAGTGCTTGCCCTGCTGGTCCTGGTGCCGGCCCTGCTGGGCTACCTGCAGGAGACATGCCGGGCCCAGCCCTCGGAACCGGAACTGGTGCGCAGGAGGTACCACAGTGTTCGCCGGGAAGACCTTCGCAGGGTGCAGCTCTCACGGCAGGAGGCTATCGCTCAGGTCAAGAGCTTGTGAGTCTCTAGAGCCCTTCTGGATGTGGGATTCTTGGGCTCTGCAGCTGGAAAGGCTGCTTTGTGGCTGCAGAGAGCTTGGTCTCATGCTAATCTGACAGCTGGAAAGGTCATGAATATAGGGGAGCCATGGTGTGTATTTATGGAGCTTTTTCTTGACTGAGGTCTCATTCACAGCCTGATCCAGCTGGAGGGATTCTTGAGTGGAATGTGCTGCAGCTGTGAGGCAGTGTACCGTGTGCTGTACTGGGAGAACCCCACTGTCTCTTCCCAGTGAGTAGCACTAGGTCGGACATCCTGTGGTAGGCTCAGTGGGGAGAGGGGTTCAGCCAGGACTGTGGAGCTCTGTTTGATATGTTTGTTGCTTGGAGAGAGCAGATGGAGAATCAGATGAAGGACTGGAGCTTGTGCTGTGGTTTGAGTTGCTTTGTCTCGACTGCAGTGTGCTGCTACTCCTCCCCAGGTTTTATGGTGCATTGCTAGGCTCTGTCTGCATTCTTTACCTGCTGCCCCTCTGCTGGGTCCTGGCCCTTCTCAACAGCACCCTCTTCCTGGGCAACACTCAATTCTACCAAGGTAAGAGATCTACCTGGAAGTGGCCTGTGTGAGACAGGTTGGGGAAAGGTGCTGTGAAACCAGGGATCCTGCCGTGGAGCTCTTCCCAGCACTTTCTGTGTGTCCTGTGTCAGGCTCTGCCATGGGACCTGAGCGCCCCCACGGGCAACAGTGGAATGGGGCTCAGCAGCCCAGGTTGGGTGGTGGAGTCCTTGGGCTCAGATGTGAGAGGCTTTTGAGATGTGTGTCTTTCTGAGAGTCTTTCCTAATGTGTGTCCTGGCCTGGATGCTGTTCCCTATTCTCTGTGCTGGCAATGCAGCCTGTGTGTGAACATCACCACCCCTCTCATTCCTGGACTTACTCTGACATACTTGAGATATTATTGGTACCTGTGGAAAAGTGTGATACAGGCTTGAAAACATGCTGTTGGAGGGAGGAGGAGAGCTGGATGCACACCCTGCACTGTGGTGTGGATGTGAGGCCTGTGTGGCTGAGCTGTGACTAATGTCTCTGCTGCTCTCTATCCTGATCTGAGGCAGGTGGTGTTTGGTTCCTTGCTGACCTAACTTTGACGTGCAAACACAGGAGGCCTTAGGATACCTGATGGGTGAAGTTTGTGGGTGTCCAATATTCCACCCCTTTCCAGACATGTTTCCCTCTTACCAGTGATAATGGAGCTCAAGGCCTCAATTGAGCAAAGCATGGGCACCAAACCCCTCGGGAGCACTCCAGAGCCTGCTGAACCCCTACCAGCTGCTGCTCCCCTGGATCGGACCCCCACACCCACCAGCACAGAGGTGAGATAGGGACAGGGCTGACAGCTGTGAGGTGGGAGCTGCAGGATTATCCCTTTGGTCTGTCTCTGCATGCCCCTCTACCCCCAAACTTCTTCCACCTGCCAGCTTTGCTGAAAGCCTGTGAGCCCCTCCTGAGTTATCACTGTGGGCTTGGCTTAGTTCTTTTGCTGCACGTAAGGATGCAGGAGATTGCCTTGCTTTCTGAGTCTCATCTTCTCATGGGGCTGCTTGGGGGCTGCTTGGGAGCTGCTTGGGGCCTGGTTCTTTGTCCTGGAATCTGCTGCAGGATCTTGGGCTCACCTCTGGACAGGGTTTGGAGGTACAGCAGGACTAGCTCTGTGAATCTCTTGTAGGACCTTACCCCGGGCAGTGTGGAGGAGGCAGAGGAGGCAGAACCTGATGAAGAGTTCAAAGATGCTATTGAGGTTTGAGGCTGGTGGGGGTGGGTTTTGGGCTGTGCCTTCAGGGCAGCTGAGGTGGGAAGGGGTAAGGACCCTGATGGGCAAGCCAGGTGCTCAGGGAGGGTGGCTGTGTGGCTGGGCACCTCTCACTCCATCTGTACTGCCTCTCCTCTCTGTCCTATGCTGCGGGAGAAGGAGAACCAGCTACTGGTCATGGTGAGTACTGCCATGTCAGGGTGTATAAGAGGGGCATATTCTCCCAGCTGTAACTGGCAGCCTTTGAGTGTGCCAGTGGTGATGTCAGCTGGAGCATCCTGCTTGTTGTGTGCCCATCTCTGGGGTGTGCTGCCCTGCACCCCTTGAGTGTGCCCCCAGCCACCCCTCTGTGCTCATCTGGCTCTGTTCTCTGCAGGAGGATGATGAGAGTTCTCAGTGCTCAGCAGAGTTTGACCTCAGCCTCTCGGACAACGGTTTTATGAGCAAAAATGAGGTGATCCGCAGCAAGGTGTCACGTCTGACTGAGCGCCTGCGCAAACGCTGCCCCAGCAACAACTTTGGTACGGCTGGGAGGCAGGTGCTGCTTGGGGGAGCCCAGCAGGGTGGGATCTGTGCTGTGCCCAGTGCTGACCACTGAACTGGGAGTAGACAGAGTGGTGTGGTACTTGCTAGAGCTGTGCTGGCTCCCCCAGTTACATGTCCCCTCCATGGGGAGGATATTCACAGCCCTCCTAGGAAGGGCATGGATGGGCAGGTGCAGCATCATCTGCAAGCTGAGCCTTTACGACAGCCATGGTGTTCCTGTACTTCTGGCAGTCCCAGGCAGCAGATCCCTGTTTGACATTTGCTCTCTTTCTTCCAGGGAGCTGCACAGGCTGTGCAGCCACCTTCTCTGTGCTCAAGAAGAGGGTGAGTCTTTGGCTTCTACCCCAGCTTGTTGCCTGCACCTGGGGCAGAGGTGTTGCATGTGTCTGTCTCACCCTGAGTTTCTTTGGCATCTTGGGTGGCTGGTCTCAGTCACAGACAAGCAGCAGATGGCCTCAGCTAAGTGCTGGATGTTGTTGCATGCCTAATGGTTCCAGGGATCCCTTGGGCTGTGGAGACTTTGTTCATTTGGATGCTGCCTCGGGCCAAACCTTTGTGCTGGTATAGAACAAGGCTGCTCTACCCTGGCTTAGACCATTCCCTATGGCCTGAGAGCTGTCTGGTGAAGCAGAGCACGGCGCTGCTTGTAGAAACTAGAGGAGGAAAGGGCATTCTTATCTGAGCTCCCGAGCATGATGCTTGGCACAGAACTGGACAGTTCTGGGAGGGAGGTATATCTTGCTCCCTCCAGACTCACATGGCTATCTTCCTGCTGCCTTCTTTTCTCCAGATTTGTGGCATCCTCCCCTTACTCCTGGGTTAACCTGATATATACCTGAGATTCTGGAGCTTATGTTCCTCTGGGGACATAGCATAAGAAGTTATATAGTGTCCTTAAACCTCCCAGAGCCTGTGTCCCTTGGTCCTTTCTCAGACAGGCTGCCTGTCATGTCAGAGCACACTTGAATGCAGCTCTGGTGTTAGGTTTGTGTAGTTTGTGTAGGTGGTGTTTGCAGATGCCCCCTCTGCTGTTGCTACTGGGGCTTGTGTCCACTCCTCTTCAGCAGGGAATGCTGTTAGCAGCACTCTGGCACTGGAGTTTGCTGGGGAGGGCTGGGAGTGGGCCCAGAGTAGTGTCTCACCTTCATCTCTCTCCACAGCGGAGCTGCAGTAACTGTGGGAACAGCTTCTGTTCGAGGTGTTGTTCTTTCAAAGTCCCCAAGGCTGTGATGGGAGCCACGGGTAAGTGGGAAGGTGTAGGAGGGCAGAGCTCCTACTCCCACCTGTGTTGTCTGCTGCAAGTGTTTGCCTCGGCCCTGGTGGGGAGGGTAGATGGGACCTGCCCAGTGCAGCCTGGCTGGGGATAAAGCAGTGATGGGTTTGCAGCTCTGTGGCTGGTGTCTTTAGACTGTGGTGGGGAAGGGGAGTGTCGCTGACCCCTGCTTTCCTTTCCAGCCCCAGAGGCTCAGAGGGAGACAGTGTTCGTGTGTGCTCTGTGCAACCAGGTGCTCATCAAGTGACTGAAACCAGCCCATACAGCTCCTGGGTCCTGCTCTGCCTGACACCTGAGACATTGGGTTCCTTTGCAGTTTGGAGCCTGGGCTGCTTGGTTCCCAGCATGGTGTCACCCTGCCAGAGGATGCTTGCACTTGCTGTCTCTCCTGCCAGTGCCACCCTGGGGGCACACCAGCCCTCTTCATGCAGCAGCTGCTGCCCAGCTGGGCCCCCATCCCTGTGGCTGCCCCCTGGCAGCTGCTCAGCCCTGGGCACTATCTGGCACTCATTGTGTCCTGTCATGTGCTTGCCCAGGCCCTGTGGCCTGGCTCAGTAATGGAGGAGACATTCTTTCCACTTGTGGTCCTCCTTCCATCTCCTGTGTGGGGTAGGACAACATCAGGGCTCTGTCCCTGCATTTCCCAGTACTGTGCTAGGTGACTGTAATTTTGGGATTATGAGAGCTCTGCCTGCATCCCCAGGATATGGGGTCTTTGGTCCTGGCTCAGCTGAGACCCTGCTAGTCAATCATCTGCTCCTTGGCCTCACTGCCTCTAAGTTTAGTCTTTCCACCTGTATTTGGCTGTAGCACAGAGGAGGTGAGAGGGTAACTTTAGGCTGGGTTGTGTGGCTGGGTCTCTAGCTGTAGTGTGAGAAGAGTCATAAGTTGGTCCTGCTCTGTGCAGTTGGTGACTGCTGCTTTCTACTATAGATTAATATATAAGTGTATATAGAGAATGGCAAATAAATCTCTTGCCCTTAGCTGGCTCTTGTCTTGCCCCAGTGAAAGTTGTCCCAGTTCAACTTGTCCCTTCTGCGGCCTATTCCCCCATCCTGCGAAGCTGGCAGGCAGAAGTGGTGTCTCTACCCCCAGCTCTCCTTGCATACTGGGGTTTCTGTATTTTGTCATGCTGTGGCCTGGTTTGCCCCCTGCTCAGGGCTGTGTGCAGCTGCCCCTCCTTGACTGGGCCAGGGCTGAATGCTGCTGGGCTGAAGCTGTGGAGAAGCTTGGCTCTGGCAGGAGTGGCTGGGCTTCCTCTCTGCCTCCTGCTGCTGCTGATCCTTCCTCTGCCCTACCCAGGCAGTGATCCCAGCAGCTGCCTTCCTGCACAATGGTGACCTTTCCCTGTGTGAACAGCAAAGCTCCTAGCTATCCCAGGAATGTAACCCTGGCTGTCATGCATCTGGGAAAGGCCATGGCCTGGGTCCTTGCCAGCCAGCTGCAGCTCCAGCTGGAGGATTGGGGTGGTGGTTGGCACTCCTGGGCTGGCATTGCTCGGTGTTCACCAGCCTGAGAAAATGCTGGGGTTCTAGATCTTGCTGCTGATTGCATGCTCCACCAGGGTGGGAGCTTGTATGGGGTAGCCCTGGGCACAGCCCGAGCCTTCCTTTGGGTTGTGGGCTAAACTTAAGCTGTGCCCTGTCAAAATGTGTGAGAAAGCTGGACTTGGCAGTGATGATGAGGGTGTCTGAGTTGCACTGGTTGTGTTCCAAGGAGTCTGGGGGGTGCGGGGAGGGGGTTGGGGCTGTCGTGCAGAGGGTTCATGTGCTTGGGGCAGCAGAGCATCTCTAGCGTTGGGAAGGGGGCTGTGTAGCACCCTCAGCTCTGGAGTCATGTGTGGAGGTCTCTGCAATGGGACTGCCTCAAGCTGTGGGGGTTGAGCTGTAAAGATGAGATGACTGATGATGGGAGGAAGTGACTTGTCTTTCTAGAGAAAACACTTGGGAGTGATTAGTGCAAGGGCCATGTGTATCTAAACACTCCCTGGAAACATGCTACTGCCATGAAACACAGAGGCCTACAGATAAACTTGGGCTGTGGGAGATTGGGCTTTATTTGCACACTTTAAAATTTGCATTAAAATGACATAATTGATGATGTTTATGCCTCAGCAGCCTTGCTTTGAATGGATCTTTTAACAATATTTGAATTTTCTTCTCTGTTTCTTTCCCACTGAGGAGGGGATGGGGACAGTAACTGCCTGTCCCTGGCTCAAGGCTGTGGCAGGGTTGGTTGCCTTGTGTCCTGAGCCAGCTCTGGGGCAGGGCTACAGGATCCTCTGGGGGGTGGGTTGCCAGTGAGGCCAAGGCCATGTCCAAGGCAGGCACTGGGAGCAGCAGTAAGCCTGTTGTGGGGCAGGTGCCCCATGACTGTGTAGGTGTTCTTCAGCATCACTTCTCCCCTTGACCTGGGAGGCTCCCCTGCATCAGGCCCAGCTCCAGGAAGAGGCTGCGGTGTTAGGCAGCTAGGTGCTGGGTAAATACCCTGTCGGCTGCCTTTGTGTCTCCTTCACCTGGCTGGGGAACAGGTGGTTGCAAGAATGCCCTGTGAAAAGGGGCCTGGAGGGGGATTGGGGCAGGAGAGCTGCCTCCTTTGCCTGCTGGGACAGAGTGCTACTGGGGCAGAGGCAGGCCCTGAACTGGGGAAGCTGAATGGAGGGGCAGCAGCACCCTGTTGATACCAGAGGGGACAGGCTCAAGGCTGCCTTAGTCCTGGTGCTGGGGGGGGGGGGGTGGGGGTGGTCCCAGGTGGGGCAGGGGGGCAGCCTCTGGGAACCTTGTGGGGGGGGGCTGGGGGTTGTGGGGGGGGACATCTGGGAGC